>VCRD01003476.1:46692-60588 GCA_006783055.1 Trinorchestia longiramus
TGTCTCATCAAGTTGTGGTGGTGGCAGCGTGTTTCATCAAGTTGTGGTGGTGGCAGCTTGTTTCATCAAGTTTTGGTGGTGGCAGCTTATTTCATCAAGTTGTGGTACGATTATTTTAATATCCCTAGGTTCGAGAATTGTACGTGTATTTCAATAAAATAATATTGAAAGGTAGTCGTTTATTGTTAACTTAACCCGTAGTACTTGGATTGAGACAGCAGGCCTCTTTCTATCGCACTGCAATGTAGCTAAATAATGTTTAATTATTTGCTCTGCTTATCATTTATATAAAATTAGGTCAATTTCTTACGACATCCGGCATCCATGAGTGTTTTTGGAGGGAAAAAACATCTGGAATGCCACTAACGAACTGAAGACAATTACCGTAGAGTCAATAAAAAACATTGAAACAGGGTACAAAATGCACTGAAATTCTCCTCTAATAGCCAAACTAATTGAAACCAAATGCCTTCCCAGAGCTCAGTTTGAAACAGAAATGTTGCCAAAAACCTCAGTGTCTCGGAAAAGCTTAATATTTTTTCTTTAGACCCTCTCTTTGAGGATCTTAGTTTCGAAATAACAACTTTTGGCCCGATGCTGAACTTCACAGATTTTTTCCCGTAGTTTTATCACGTGTTCCCAGAAGTGCAATTCGCAGGAGCAATGCACGTAAGACTGGCCTTCTCTTCACTTGCGCCTCATGTTCCAGGCAAAGCTGCAATTATGGCGCCACTGAAGCACGAAAAGTAACAGTTATTTACCACACCAGTCCCAGTTCTTCATATATCTGACATGCAAGTGCATCCTCTCGAGAGAATATGCTTTGTGCAATGAACGAGGAGATTGCAAGCCAAACCTCAAAAAAGCTTTGTGATGGAAAAGTCTGTTTGCATTCAGAGCACTGCTCACGACCGAGCTTAGAGCTGTGTCAGCAAAAAATTTATTTGGTGTGAGCGGTACTCAAGCCGTGATTCTACCACAAATAAGTAAATAGCTTCTATAGGTAAAGCTTCAAGATGTTTATCAGTGCTAACCTCGTGTGTAATTTCCTTTATTACTTTTGCTAACACAACCAGAAGCATTTCTCATCATTTTAATTAACGCAAATCCTGTTTGCAATTTCGTGTGTCCTAAACGTCGGATAAAACGCATCGTTTTACTGTGAACAAGAGCTGGGAATTCAGCTGGGTCCGCCCATTCTCCTAACCAGAATTGATCCAATGGCTTGACTACCGATGAATATGAATAGTGCTCGCTTACGCTCCTCCAAGGCCCTGTCCAAGGCAATAGCTGCAGAAGACTGCCTATTGGTCACTTGATACGTTCCATTATCCGCCATTCACGAGCGCAAAGACAATAAATGTCACAAGAAATTGTCCCGTTATCCACACAAATATATTTTATTCTCAGAGATAAGTCAATCAAGTCCGATTTATCCGCATCTCATTATCCCACAGATCTGTCGTCAATACATGTCTTCGAAAAGTTGTCATGTTTGAAAACAAAAATACTTGTACATTCAGGAGAACAAGAACAAGAGAACAGATGCTCGTAATTTTGTTTCGTTTCCTGTTGGTCAACATTCTGTGTACCGTGTTACGCAAGTCACCGGCAATGAAATGACTGTAATGACTCCTGTTATCAATTCACATTTTCCGGCGAGCCAACTGACGTTCAACTTTACACCAATCAGTTTCATGAAACGTCCAGCAATTATTCGTTGAGTGCTCTCACTTGGAGAGGTAATCATACAAAGGCATGAATGTGCAGTTTTTATCTCTACAATTTCAGTTGAAGAGGCAGAAGTTAACGTGCAAATGCACCTTTTGTTTAATTTTTTATGAATTTCAATTCTTTGTACGAGGCTCCCGTATGACCTCTTGAGTTGTTGATTCATCAGTTTGCTCAGTAATGAACTAGTCTGTTTGTTGAGTAATGAACTGGTTAGTCTGATATGTTTTGAACTAGTCAGGCTACTCAGTAATGAACTAGTCAATGTGCTTAACTGTGAAGTAGTCAGTCTTCATGGTTTTGGACTTGTCTATATGCTGGACTATTAAATGGTTAGTTCACAAGGTAATGAATTGGTAAATTTACCTCGTTATAAGCTAGCCAATTTGCCTGGTCATGAATTAACCAGCCTGGTTACCCAAGAACTAGTCAGTCTTCATGGTCTTGAACTAGTAATTTTCCCTAGTCAGGTACTAAACAGTCTACCTAGTTATGAGCTTGTCGTCCTCAACCTGAACTTGTGGACCTAGTCGTGACCTGATTTCTACGGATTGACCTACAAGACTATGATTTAGATCAACGTTATTTGTTTGATTAAAACAGTACTAATGATACTAGTCACGTAGTGGTAACATTTTAAATAATCAATTAGTAAAACTAGGTTGCACTTGTAAAAATATGCCAAATCATAGTGGCTAATGAATGAATATGTATTAAATATTACTATTTTGACATTATTAGCGTTAATATTATCAACACACACTCACTCATACACATAGGGAAAGTAGGACGCACTCTTTAAATAGGTACAGATTTAAATAAATAAGCCTAGTTCAAATAGTGACAATGAGGGTTTTACCACGGCCGAAATTAAAGTTTAGGTTTGTTAATTAGCCAGGTAAAACTTTGAATATTTTTACTGTGAAGACTCGTTCCAGAGATGATTTCATTTTCCTGAAAAATTACTTTGGTTTTCTGGGAATGAATTAGCATGAAAGATTGCCGTAAGTTCCTAAAAAAAAATTGTGAGAAAATTATTGGTTATCATTAAAACTAGCCAGTTCCCGTGGAAATTATACGATTTAGGTTCGACTAATTTGAAATTATTATAGAGATGAACGTATTAAAGATTTACGACTTATCATTGTATTTTGAATGAATATTTTTTATTAATGTATACAGAACTACGATTTTGTATCTTATCTAATGATAACATGACCCTGATAGGACCCGATGAAATTTCTTGGTTTAAAAGTGATGAAATGAAGGATCTATGAGATAAAATGTACTTTTCAGCTTTACCCGTGGTATCATTAGAATCAGAATATTTTTCTTGAATATATACAGAACTTTCATTTTGTATCTTACCTAACGATAACATGGCCGTGTAAGAGAAGAAAGTTAATTAGGGAACAAATGGCATGTTTTATAGTGATCAGGTGACTTTGGTATCCACAATACAATGCTCGTAATACATGCATACCCGTTCTGATTTCAGTTCAATAATTTTTCTTCAGTAATAGACAGGAAGCAATGGGACCGACGCACACAGATACAACAAGATGGAGATACATAGTCAACTGTATATGTAGATAGATCAGTACCAAATAAATAATTAACCTGATTGCTTCAGATAATTTGTACCTGAATGAACTGATAAATGAAGTCTTTTGTAAGCGAAAAACTGCATCAATAGACAAAGTATTAAGAACACGTGTCGCTTGAAAAGCTTGAGTAAATGTAGTTTTCCAAGACCAGAGATTTGTTTTCGAAATTCAAAGACATGAAAACATGAAAACATTTGGGATTCTTCAAGTATTTAAGTCGAAGTAGTTTGTGATGAAAAAACATAAAAGGCAAACACTGAACCTAATCGAAACGGATTAAATTACGGAACGGAATAAATTATTCTGTTGATAGAATTTCCATTTTATCTGAGTCGGCGTTACAGTATGTGGTATCAGTTTTTCGAAAAAAGCCCAAATCAAAACAAGGTTCCGGAGAAATTTAGACGAATAGTTGAAAAAACTGCTCCGATAAATTGAAAAAATTTACTAAAGTCCTCCTCAATGTTTTGACTTTTAGAGTGAAACATTACCATTTTGTAAATAATGTATATAAGCTTCAGTAAAATTTTCTGTTTTACGGACATTTTTTACGTCAGAATGTTCTATTAAATTCAACTGTCTTAAAGTCTTTGCCTCGATTTTACGCATTGATTAAATAAAAGCCAATTCAGCTGAACTTCAATTTATTTCAGTCAAACACAAGAGTCTTAAGATTAGTTGATTGCAATGACAATAATTTGGTCTGACGGGCGATCACAAGAGTTGATACTCCGTAACTCTTGTGGATTATTTGTCATTATCCATTTGAATTCCAAGGAGTTTAAATTTTCACTCGTGAAAATGGTTGTGACGACAACGACAAGATTCGACCCTAGCAATCCCTTTGTTTCCTCCTCAGGCCTCAGCGCATCTCTGTGAACGCTGCAAGTACATGACTACTTTATCCGACGGAATTACGAGGCAATCTGTGAACGCTGCAAGTACATGACTACTTTATCCGACGGAATTACGAGGCAATCTGTGAACGCTGCAAGTACATGACTACTTTATCTGACGGAATTACGAGGCAATCTGTGAACGCTGCAAGTACATGACTACTTTATCCGACGGAATTACGAGGCTTCTCTGTGAACGCTGCAAGAACATGACTACTTTATCCGACGGAATTACGAGGCATCTCTGTGAACGCTGCAAGAACATGACTACTTTATCCGACGGAATTGCGAGGCAATCTGTGAACGCTGCAAGTACATGATTACTTTATCCGACGAAATTGCGAGGCAATAGAAAATGACGTGATGTATCACCAGTCACTGTTTATTTCAAGCCATGGTGTTTTTCATACGGTATGATAAATTAGGAAGAGTTAAGATGAATTGTTTAAACTTAAATGTATGCTATAAAATAAAATTTCTATAATTATATTTTCTACATACCAGTACTAACACTAACACATTAATAGGTTCCCTTCTGGGAAATTATCTTATTAGGTGCCTCTTAAATCATTTAATTGATAGGTAACCCTTTGGGCCATTTAATTGATAGGTGTCCCTCTGGGCCATGTAATTGATAGGTAACCCTCTGGGCCATTTAATTGATGGGTGTCCCTCTGGGCCATGTAATTGAGAGGTATTCTCCTGGGCCATTCAATTTAATTGATAGGTGCCCCCTTGGCTCATCTATTTGCTAGCTAGGTGCCCTCCTGGGTCATATAATTGATAGAGACTCTCCTGGACCGTTCAACTTAGAGGCAGCTACCTGGACCATGGCTATTCAGAACTGATTTTTATGTGCACCAAAATTTAGCAACACCTTTTTAAATTCCATACTAATGTTTTCTTTTTTAACTAACTTGAGGCAAAATTCAGCAATACCTTTTTAGATTTCATACTAATGTTTCCTTTGTTGTTGATAAATTGCAGACTAATTTCAGCAATACCTCCCAAAATTTTTTACAAATGTTTCCTTTATTAAGTAATTCCTGGCAAAATTAAGCAACACCTATTTAGATTTCATACTAATGTTTCTTTAAACTCGTCATTGCTGATCTTTGCGTAAACATAAAAAAGCAAGTTTTTATACTAACTTTATTATAAGACGGTTAAATTCAGTAGCGATATCAAAAATTTAATCCGACATTCATTGTTGACTAATTTATGTTCTGATAATTTTTTACAGTGATCGACTGATGCGCTGCTGGTGTTTCAGAGTCCCTTGACTGAGATGCTTTATATTATTCACAGAAGATCAAGACTGCATTTGCTTCAGCTGCCAATCCGCTTGTTTGACATTCACTCTCTCGGCATGTTGCCTCACCACAAGCATTCAGCTTGTCAATTATTCCAGCACATTTCCGCAGTAAATTCTTATATGTGTTGATTCCTTCGGTTTAAGTCTAAAATTCAATTGTTTCCTATGGTAAATTGTTCCAAAGTTCCAGAATATTATCAGTTTACTCTTTCACTAATTTAAACAGCCTTATTAAGTAGCCAAATATAGTGATGTTTCATTTCTGAGTAAATCTTCAATCCAGATTTAGGTGGCGGTTTCTCCATTGAAGTTTGGATTTTCGAGCCCAAATGCCAGAAGCCTCCTCAAGCTCAGATCAAAGGCGCGTCCGGAGTGCTGATGCAAAGTGGGTGCCTGTCTCGAGAGTGTTTCCATTTCCTTGTACTGTTAGGGAAATGTGCCTTTTCCGCTTCACTTATGAGCATTATTTCCTGCCATTGGAAAAGGCAACCGGAGAGTACAGCTTTCCGGCCTTTTACCGGCCTTCCGAACTGAACTGAATACAATTGAAATACTTCTTAAACTGGAGAAAAGTTATTGTTCGATACTGACTTTTGAAAACTGTCACCAGTGTTTCAAATGAAGTTCAGTTCATATTAATTACTCAAAGTCTGTTCTTGTTTGCCAGGAGAAGGGAAAATAGGTTTTTTCACGACTTTAATTCAGAGGATGATTACAAATATCTTTGGAAATTCATATCTTATTCTTAGAACATCACTTCAAGGCCTTCATGATTTGAAAATATTGTAAAGAGGGAATGATATTCTGGAGTGGAAGAATTCTGCATGTTGAAAATATGCATCGTTAAAATTTCAGTAAAAAAATGTGCTTAAGTTTCATTACTTTTATTTCAAAAATAAAGTTTCTGAAACCCTTTTGTGCATAAAAATGCAAAGAGTTGCCTGCAAAACCGCTCTAAGCTCGTCAAATAATGCCACTAATTTCCCCGTACGATGTCGTCAATTTTACGACAGTGGGGTCCCAAACTGTTCAAGTTTTTGAAATTTACAACACCGAGACTGCGCCTTCAAGTTGTGAAGGGACACGCTTTGGTGGTGCAGAATGTTGCATCACAATGCAGAATGGTGTTGCCAGGCTAATGTGCTTTCGTAGAATAGCAATTTATGCCAAGGCTAAGAATAAAAGTTCTTAATTCATCATAAAAAGAATTTTTTTTATAGGAATGATGGCTGGTACAAATAGTGTTTGACCTTGATTGTCACTACTTTGATTAAGTGGTCTAACAATTCATACCAATTTTTATCGCTAAAAGAAATTGCGTCCTAATCATGCTGTGAAAGCATATTAGAAAATATTTTTCGATAATTCACTGAAATATCAACGCAGCATCATTACATGACGGCTAAAGTTTGACAACTGTCCATTTTTTGATGATACAATGTCTAAGCAAAATCAAACGAAATTGTTTGGATATTTTTTTGAGAAAACGTTGAATGTATCGAATTTAGTCATTTTGTCGTCATTTTCTATGTTGTTTGGAAAATAGGTTGTTGAGTAAGAACGAACAATTTTCTTTCTTACTAAGGTGGGATGACACTAGAATATCAAAATTACTTGCGACTGGAGATCTCATGTATGGAGAGTCTGTAACTATAAATATGTAGGGCTATGAAACTTTCCATATACAGTGTAAATAATTTTTCCCTGTAATGATTTTTAAGATCACTCTCAGTAAAACTATTTGATGTAAGTTATGTGAAATTAACACTAATTCACTTAAGTTTAAAGTTACATTAACCTGATTTGAGAAATCAAGTTACACAAGGAAGCGATGAATGCTGGTGAATGCCTTTATTATAAATGAATACATAAAATAAAGCAAGAATACACGATAAAAAGTGCTCCATACTTCACCTGGAAATATGCAGAGTATAATTAGCCTGGTAAATATGCAGAATGTTACTCATTTGTAACTATGCAGAGTGTAACTCAGCTATAATTATGCAGAGTGCAACTCATCTGTAACTATCCAGAGTGCAACTCAGTTGTAACTATGCAGCGTATAACTCACCTGTTAGTGGGATGACAACACTTTACCTTGTAATTGAGTACCACACCTGTAACTGAGAAGTCAATACCTGACGATCGATATGATTCGCTAGTACAACTGAAAACCAATAATTTACGTGTCGATACCCAACCTGCAGCACGAACATTGGTTAATGAAATTCTACCGCAATAGGGAAGTGAATACCTCACTAGCGATCGATAATCTTTCTGAGTGGCATTCAGGGCCAATAATTCACATTCCAATACCCCCACTTACGACACGAAGCTTGGTCGATGAAATTCTAGTTTATGCACTTACTGCCGAGCTTTGCCTCAAGAGAAAAGGGAACGTGAACTCTTTCATTGATATTATAGGATACGTTTCCACCTAGATTTGAAGAGGCTCATTGTTTAAATCTGTAAACCTGAGTCTTTTACATATCATGAGTTCGAAGAATATTATTTTCCAAACCATCATTTTTTTGTGTCGTATACATGCTACCTAAATGAATCTTCACTGGCGTTGACCGGGTAAGAATTACATAGAACGTTAATTTTAAATTTGATATCCTCATATACGTGTTTTATTACCCAGTCACCAGTGTTTCCATATTTAATCGAACAAGCTCATAACTTGAAACAATTTCACCTTCAACTTATCATCCTAATTAATAATGTTCCAGATTAATAATTAATAAAATTTTTATAGATATAAACCATTAGTTATAGACGAAAACTTTGAAATTTATGACAAAACTGAGTTGTGAGTAACTGCGTGCTCTACCGAAGCTGTGGCAGGGGTCACAGCAGAAAAGACAAGTTTTGAATTAAGTTTTAAGCTCTTAAAGAAGATAAATTTACTCAGCTGGTCTTGGAAACTCAAAGGAAATTTCTGAAAATTTAACTAAAATTGTTAAGAGGAGAATTTCAAGATTCCAAACGAGAGTTAGAAAATGTTTTTTAGGAATTTTTCGGAGATTTCGAGATTTAGTCAAAATTTTCAAGATTTTCTAACGGGAAGTTTTGAAGATTTTCAACGAGAATGATAAGAGATTTTGAACGAGATTTCAGAAGAGATTTCCAAATGAAACGAGTTCCAACTCTTAGAGAAGACTCACTCTTACAATCGATTTAGGAACGACCATTTTTTCCTAGTCTCAAACAGCCTTGTGCAACCAAAGCTGCGCCTGTATAATATGCCATTCCTAGCTTACCTTTATGTTCATGGGCTTTTGCCATACGATTATTTTTAGATTAGCTGTCCCCAAGCAAACAAATGATCAAAATGATTTAACTATTTGTAGGCATATGATATCACATCATTCTTGTGTCGGCTGTGCATTATTTAGAATCATTCTCTACAGCATTACTCAATGAAAGCAACTAGATTCAGATTCTCTATGTATATTTATAAATTGTTAAGTATTTATGTAAAGAGATATCGATTTGGACTTCGTATCGTTTGTCGCTCGACTACGTTGAAGGAATATATTTCTTGAGTAAAATCGTAATTTATGATGAGGATACATGCACTTATTATCATGAGTACATATGCAATTATTGTAATGTGTACACTTCCAATTATTATAATTTACAAATAACTTCAGGCAATGAAACTACTCAAGTGAAAGCAACCATTACTCACAACTAGAAAAAAGCAATGGAAGTCCAGTTTTTAGTGCAAGCTAATCCCACAAAATTCCTAAATTAGAGTTGTTAACAAAGATTGTTGCAGGGAACGCGAGCAGTCATGCATAGCACTGAGTCTCAAAATAATGACGAATTTGGCTTTGTGTTTTTAACAAGAATAATAACATGAATTGAATATAAAAAAATGCGTACTCTGAGAATGTTATTATATTTGTTTTACTCGTATTTTTCTTGAAATTCATCACGTTAAAAATATACATTGCTGGAAGAGCTTTGTGGAAAACACAACACAAACAGGCATGAATATCAGTTCACTTGAGTGTGTTTTAAAGTGCATTTCATACTGTTACTGCTTTTGATATATTTGACGGTATTGTGATCTTCTTAAGGTTGGTCAGGCTAATTAATATTTTGTCTGCTCTGCCCTGAAGCATATTAATTAGGTAATAATTACCCTCTCCGGTATAATTAACAAGTCTCTTGCTTTCTGTTGTCTATTTTTTAACCAATATTCGAGAGAAAACATACATTTATGTACTGAATGGGAAGAGAGAATGCCTAGTAAAAAAGAACGCATGTATTTTTGCAAGCACGTGTAAAATATACGAAGGATTTTTAATCCCCCGTTGCATTTTTTTCTGGAGACAGAACAAAATGTTCTCATTCAGACGGAAATTATTTCATTTTTCCACTATATAATAATACACAGTGTGTTGCTTGCTTGGTTTGTCTCTTTGTTACGCTCTTAAGGATTTAGGTAGGAGAAAATTTGTTAGGGTATATATGTATTGTAAGCATTGTTTTGTGGATATCAAAGGCACATCTTTCAATGAAGAAACTCCTTTGCAAAGCCCATGTCCACTGGCAAATCAAACGAAAAACTGAGTAAAAACACGTGAATTTTTTTCACGTGTGGGGTCTACTAGTTATAAATAAACTACAGGACACGATTTAGGGAAGTTATATAGCTTCTGACTGTTATTTTTCATATTATATAATTAACAGATTTTCCAGTAGTCATGTCTATTTGATCACGTCGAGCGTTACTAATATCATATGCCAAAGGGCATACAGTGTCATGAGGGGCGATACTTAATTACAAATCAAGACCATGAAGTGTGAAATTGTACTGAATACTACATCGCAACGAAAACCAAAACCATGAGATCTAAATTACTTTTTTTTAAATTCCTTCCGTGGGAGAGAAGACTCTTGTACAAAATTTTCAGAGTTTTTAAATTTATTTGCACGTTTAGCAGAAGTTTGTGAATGAGAACTGTTCATACCAAAAGTGTCTTCAGCAGCTTAAATTCGCCCCTTTAAAGCAAAGAAGACTGCGAGGACAACTCATCGAGTCCTATAAATATCTCAATGGATTTGATGATGTCAGCCTAGAAGTTTTTTCAAAAGAGACGATAACGTGCGAACCAGAAATAACGGCCATTAAACTAATAATAAGAAACTTTATAACATCCTATGCCTTAAACTTTTTCCCTGTCAAAATTGCAACTACTTGGAACAAGCTGCCAGAAAAAATATTGGTTTTTCTGGCACTGTAAACACATTCAGAAATCGTCTTGACAAATATTGGATAAGAAGCGACCCCCAGTATTATAAAGTGCTGATTCAGGTCATGACAAGAACGTCGGTATAATATTAGGTGGCGTGTGAATGAAGTCTATCCAAGAACAGAGCAAACGGCTAGTTCCTGTTACTATATTCCATGTATATTTTACTAATTTTATTAGAAACAGACTCAGATTGTCACTTGAAGTGCAACTGAAATCCAGAAACACAGAGACTCAAATATCTTTGTTATCTTTAATGTAAATTTGTTTTCTTCAGTCACACATTATTTTCATGAGGCATATATCATAAAGTAGAACTATTAATTTGTTACCATTTTTAGAAGTATTACGAAGTGTATTCAAGTTATAATACCTCTGATAATTTTTTTAGGATTGAAAACAGAAAAAAACATGCAATTTGTATTAAGATACGCGTACTCTTGTTTTGAATACTTGAATGAGGTGACAGCTCTTTATGACACACAGAACTCTATCAGCAGTAGTGAGAGTGAGGACTATTTTTTATATTTGAAATAGGCAAGTTTTTCTTAGAAGAACAGCGTCTAATCATTCGTTTTCTCTATTTGAGTGGTGTTATATTCATTGAGATTCATCACCAGTTGAGTGAAACATGTGGTGATGGTGACATGAATGTATCTTATAAGCGTTCGTGGGTGTGACAGTTCAAGGAAGGCAGAACGTCGTGTGACAACAAACCAAGATCTGTCGGTTTGACGAAGTCATCGAGCGAGTAGAGAAACTTTTTGTGGAGAATATTGCCAAATGAGTGTGAAACACATCGCCTCCAAAGTTGCATTTCCTTCGTATCTGTGCACACAATCATGAAGGAAGACCTGAAAATGTAAAAAGTGTCCTCCAGATGGGTACCACGAATGCTGACGGACGACCACAAGGCTGAGAGCGTAGCTTGTTGCCAGGCAGTATTGACGCGTGATGACGACATGAATGGGATTTTCTTTTTGTCTATTGTGACAATAGAGGCGACATGGATGCTGTTTTCAATCCTGAATAGAAGCACCAGTCAACCTAATGGAAGCACAGACACGGACGCCATACGCCATTTTAAGCGTCAGAACAATCCTCACTTTTGCCGCTGCCGCTAGAGTTCTGTGTGCCGTGCAGTGCTGCCATCTCTGTCACGAATTCACAACGAGTGCACGCGTATTTTAAAACAAACTACATTTTTTTATGTATTGCCAGTCCTTTCTATTTTTCTATGTATTGCCAGACATCTATGGTAACTTGAATGCAACTCGTAATACGACGCTATGCTTCGATTTCTCAACACTAGAGCTAATTTTGAAGTGGATCAACTAATTTTTTTATTGAGATCTTGGTTGAACTCTATTTTTGTACATCAAAATTCAACATCCATTGTTATCAATATTTTACAAATCTGACTGTCACAATGTTCGTCTGTTTACAGCCACAAAGAGCATTAATTACACAAATATATATATATATATATATATATATATATATATATATATATATATATATATATATATTATTAGAAATAATTTAATACGATTATTAGTTTTATGCTTATATTCTAAAATGCAAGATAGTAGCATGTACCTCATGGTATACTGAGCAGTAGAGTTTAATACCGAGTCCATTGAAATTGCTCCCATAATTTCTTACCTGTGATATAATTATTGACATTAAACACAAAGCATAGAAATGATATACTCAAAGCAATACTATTGAACAAAGTTGAAATTCTATTCATAAAACAAGAGTGGAAATGACAAAAATTGATGGTAGGTGTACGTATGATGAGTATTCATTTTCAATATTTCTCCGTCTGAGTCATAATACAATTACAGTACAGGCGTTTGGAATCGATGATAACACTCCAAATCTTATGTGAATGATCATTCATGACCTAAGATTTTTACCTTGTTTATACAGAAAATAAATATTTTTTATGTGTCCATCTGCCCTCAATTTCAGTTATTAAAGCCACTGCATCAGAGCTGAATTTTTCATCTGGGAAAGTGCAATTTGAAAGCTCTGACTTGAACTAAGGCTGATATTTTTGTACGATTCAAATTGTGCGTTTTTGGTTAGGACTTGTGGCTCACAAACCAGGCCAAAAAACTGTATCATGGATACCATCCTTTAATATAATCTTCAAATGAGTTATTCTATAAATATTCTAGCCGGGAGGAGTTAGTCTACAATAAATATTTCATACGGACGTATCAGAGCTTGTCTTTTTTCAACTTAAAATTGACAAAAAAAGTATGAAAAAAATTTATAGTGTGCCCCAAGAATTCACCATTAAAACACGTTAGATAGTGGTGAACTCAGTTTGCCAAGTTACATAATTTAAAATTAATATCAATAATGAGGCGAAGCTCAAAGTGTCAGTATTAAATATCGTTAAATTTTTCTATAACGACATTTCTTGTTAATTTGAAAAGTTCTTACCATGTTACAGAACAGTTGTAACTATGTTACTGTACAGTTGTTACCACGTTACACTACAGTTGTTACCCTTTTATAGTTCAGTTGTAACGATGTTACTGCACAGTTGTTACCATGTTACAGTACAGTTGTTACCCTGTTACCGTACAGTTGTTACCATGTTACACTACAGTTATTATCCAGCTACAGTACATCGTTACAATTGTTCTGTCACCTCCATTATGACTGTGATTACTGCACAAGGCAACTCATACTATAATTATATGTCTCACATATGAAGAAAAAAGGTATCTTTCTGATTCTTCAAAGTCAATAAATGAAACAAATTATGGCAGTATTTTTTACTGCTTAGTCCGAAGAGGACTAGCAGAAAACAGAAAGTAGTAGGTATTATTTTACAGTTTAGTTGTTGAAAAAATGACTGCTTTTCTCATCGTGCTAATTCAGAAATTGAGATTGTTTGGTATTGTCCCCTGATTTCATGAAAAAGTTACAATGGTTTGAAGCTATTTTTCCTTATTTTGAAAAAAACAAGTGATCGAGAAAACTTCTCAAAACAGAATACTTCTTACACCAATGACGAGTAAACAGTAAACTGAATGACAGAAAAGATCATAGTAGTCGAC
>VCRD01003477.1:0-21449 GCA_006783055.1 Trinorchestia longiramus
AGAAATCAATAAAACATCCCTGAAGGCGTGGAGCTGCATGGACCCAACTCCGAAGCTCCAATAAAAGTGAAACAAGAAGAAGAACGCCTCAATGTAGAAAAGAAAGAATAGAAGAAATGAAAAACAGTATATTTCCAATAAAGTCTATACATAAGATTTGTTACAATATTGGTTTTTAAAATGTCATTTAAAATCGATTAGATCGTAGGTATCGTATATGTATGTATGTGGAGGTTGAAACTTTATAAAAAAAGGTAAAAAATAGGAAGGCAAGTAGCCGTGATGAAATTATGTTACTTTTACTTTTGCCATAGAGAGTTCCATTGTGGTTAAAGTATAATTGAAATGTTGAGATGCTTGAGAAATGTGGAGAAAACAAGTGGAATGCAAGGTGTGTTGAAGAGGACTCTGGTATGAGATATCTTGTAGGGCTAGATGAGGAGTGTAACGTGACTGTTGTGGATGCAATGAAAGATTTCTTAGTGTATGCATGGAATAAGCGACAGGGATGTTGAATAGGCATTTTTTTTCAATGTGATTACCTGCCAAGCATGAGGGGCTGTCTGTGACAAGCTGGATCATCCAGTGATGCCTTAAATTGGATGGGCCATGTGCATGGAATGGCTCAGGGTGGCCCCAGAAGAATTAGTTTGGATGACCCTGGTTCACAGGAGAAAAACTCTGGGATGCCATCCTGTTGTATGTGCGTTTGTATTGGAGGGAATTGAAGACCATTACAAAGGCCCTAGCCAAACGCTGGCCCTCGATCTAAGTCTAAGTCTAAGTTTGTTTGATGAGATATGTAGGAGGCAAAAAGACTCAGATGAGTGGAATGAATATAACATAGTTTTATTGCACAAGGGTGGACATAAGAATATGAAAGAATTAAATTGTAAACCTATTGCTCCTGCTGACACAGTAAGTACAATTTTTTGTGGAATACTAAATGAAAGGATGAAACATGTGGTAGAAGAACAAAGAGTAATGGGATAAGAATAGAATGGTTTTGGAGAGAAAGATGCAGTGAAGATAATTTGTTTGTGATAAATAAAATAATTGAAAGAAAGAGTATGGAAAATAAAAAGGTGTGTCATGCATTTTTGGATGTTGAGAAAGTATATGATAGAGTAGGCCATGTGAGATTTCTAGACGTGCTAGGAAAAATTGGTTTTAGTGAGATGATAGTGAACATTGGGAAAGTTTGTATGAGAATATATGTGCAGTGTACTGTCTAGGAGATATAGTGACAGGACAGGTGAGAAGTGTAAGGAGAGTGAGACAGGGTTGTACCATGTCTCCTTTACTATTTGGCTTATACACAGAAGAATTAGCTGTCTGCCTGAGAATGAGTGCTTTTGGACTAAAAGTTGGAGAGGAAAAACTGAGTTATGTGCTGTATGCTGATGACATTGTTGTGGTTAGTGAATCAGAGCAGGATCTGCAAAGGATGTTGTAGATTGTGGTTGGATACAGTAGAGATTTCAAGGTAAAATTTAGAGGAGATTGAAGTAAAGTCATGGCTATAAATGGTGATGAGACTGACAGAGATAGAGTGGAATATTGGAGAAGTTAAGATAGCCAGAACTAAGGAATAAAAGTACCTGGGATGTATGTTGAGTGATGATGGATGTGCAAGAGCAAAAGGTGAGATAGTGGTAAAAGCTTTGCAGTGGTGGGGAAGACTAAGCAGTGTGGCCAAATATAAAGCAAATAAGTATGAATGTGTCACAAGAATTTTGCAGTATGTTGAGGTACTTAGTATAATGTTTGGCATGAATGTTTTTTTTATGGGATGGAATGGAGGAGACCTTGAAAAGTTGGAGGTGCTGCAGAATAGAGTAGGGCACTTGGCATTAAGCACTCCATAATGGACAGCTGTAGAAGCTATTAGAGAGGATCTAGGGTTGAGTCTGTTTTCTGAAAGAATGGAAAGGCTGTGTTGAATTATAAGGTGAGAATTGAGTGAATGTAGAGTAAAAGGTGAGTTAATCAAATTTTTGAATGGAATCTGAGTGAAAGACTTTGGGAGAAAATTTGCTGGGGGCATGCAAGAAAACTGATGATTTAGAAGATTGTTTGTGTTAGAATTGAAAGACCTATGGATGATTAGTTACTGAGAAATCATGGAGGTAAAGGACTGGAGTGGGATTGCAATAAGTGAAGTAAAAAATTGAAAAACTAATGAAAGAGTATGGTCTGAACAACTGGAAGCATAGTATGAATGGGAAAACTACTCTAATTTGGTATGCCAGCAGAATGTACCCATGTTTGAAATATTTTATTATGGAACTTTTGGCAGCCAAATCTTGTTCACCATCAGATGTAAGGCATTGAGTGTCAATAGGCATACATGGAGTTGGTATGAGGGGAATACAAGGTTATGTCTGCAGTGTAACGGAGGAGAAGAGGAAACAGTTGAACATCTAGTCCTAGAATGTAGTAAATATAAACATGAGTGAGACAGCTTTATGGATGTGGTCCATGAACAATATGGGTGGAACCAGTGGAATATCAGGTGTGTGAAAGAGAACCCTGGTCTTGTAGGGCTGGATGAGGAATGTAACATGACTGTTGTGGATGCAATGAAAGATTTCTTAGTGCATGCATGGAATAAGCAACATTGATGTTGAAAGTCAGTTTCCTTGAATGTGACTACCTGCTAAGCATGTGGGGCTGTTTATGACAAGCTGGATCATCCAGTGATGCCCTCACTTGGCTGGTTTATTTGCAGTGAATGACTCAGGGTGGCCTGAGAGGAATTACTTTAGATGACCCTGGCTCACAGAAGAAAAACTCTGGGTTACTACACTGCTATATGTGTGTGAATTAGAGGGAATTAAGGGTTGTTACAAAGGCCCCAGCCAAATGCTGGCCCTCAAATCTAAGTCAAAGTCAAAGTGTTTAAGGCTTGTCTTGTCAGAATATTATATAAACTCATTAGTGCCAAAGTGATTTAAATTAGGATGCAGTCTTTGCATTCATACTCATAAGTACTTTTAAAACTTGGGTTTATTCCTAGAATTGTCCTTAAAGGCTATTTTTCTAGAATTTGTAGATCTCTAGACTTTGAGCTAATAACTGGTGCTTAGAATACTTGTGTTCATATGGAACATCTTAGGCAGCCATGTCAAAATTTCTAGAAAACCTATTAATTGTGTCATAGTGATGTTTTTAGTCAGTATTTTCTAAGATGTGAATTTCCTCATTTGTGGTAGTATGTGATTATAAGTTTCATTATTCTTATTCCTAATTTATGTATGAGTACTTGTGTAGAAACTAAATGCAAATCCACTATTTTGTAGATATTACTAATTTAGATCTCTTAATATTGAAATACTCTAAAGTGTCATGCCTTATGTGTAAATATTAATTTATTTTCTTTTATGTTGTTTGTGCAAGTGTGCTCTCACAAATCAATGCAAATCTTTGTAGTTTATGCCAGGGATATAATTTAATTATCCTTACTAATCTGATATTTTGTAAAATCAATCGTCGTGATTCGAATGTTCTCTTGTTGTAAACAAAAAACTAATGCTGTATAAATGTTAATGAGCCCCTACATCATTGTAAGGGAATAGTTAGATCAGATTGACAGGATGATCTTACTGAATAATTTTAACTGATGCTGCACTCTGCAAGTCAAACATTTCATGGTTTAAGGAGCTGCGTTGATGTTTGATGAGGCATATGTATCCTGAATAAGATGCTCAAAATTTGGCCTTGTTCTCAGGTTTTTGGGGAGGAGTCATCGGCACCTGATCACTGCAAATTGCAAAGGCTTTATACTGCAAAAGATTTACACTGCAAATTAAATATTTACCATATTCCACTTACTGTATTAGAAGTGCTTACTGAGGATACAACCCACTGCTAGTATATCACAACTCACTGCTGAGTAAATGCACACTGTTTTTTCCCCAGCAAATCGCTGCAAGAAACTTACGTGTGTACTACCATCACTGCAGTATAACACTCACTGCATGTGATATGCCAATATCTACTCTCTGCAAGTGATATGCTGGTTGTATTTGACACCCTCACGTACATTATAAATTCATTGCCTACATACTATCTATTGCACACGACATCCTGCATTCTTGCGAACTACTCGCTGTACTCGTGCCGTCCTTGTGGAGTACACCAATTGCCGTCACTGACGTTCTGGGCTAGGCCTGTCCCAGATCGTGCCATCCTTACCTCCTGAAAGCTTCAGACGGGCTCAACGCCGCTCAAGATCATCTAAATAATTTAATGTGCAACCTTACTGAAATAAAGCTAAGTCACATTCAGGAGTCCTCTCATTTCCTTCATTCAGGTCACACAGGCAAAGGAAAATAAAACCAGAGAAAAACAATACTGTAAAGTTTGGCAGCCAAAAGTTCCACCAGCACTACGTACCATACCATAACTTTACATTGGTGACATCCCAGAGTGACCATAAAGAAATATGCCTGTGCCCTGATAGAGGATAATTTGAGAACTCGTGCAAATCTTTATTGTGTAAGGTGGAACTGCATGAGTAGCATTCAGGTAGAGATGTTTAGTGGGCATTTCCTGTTCTGTCAAGTGTCTAACCAACTCCTTTTTTATGAGTAGGGGTAGGATTTTTAATTATTTTTCTAGCTGAAGGCAAATTCAATTTTATTTGTGTCAATCAACTATTAACAATTCTTTTAACCATCAATCTATATTAACTAAACAACTTAGCCAATTTTTAAGATAGAGCAAAGACAGCAGGATTTACTAGATGAACTAGACTTGCCAGGATAGCAGATACCTTGTTAGAGAATGATAAGCCTCTCCATCACGCCAGCCATGTAGTTCAAGCTAGTATTAATGTTCGTGATCATGCCCTGGGATTAGGTAATAGTGCCCTAACCTTAGGTAATGCCTTGACTCAAGGTAATAATTCCTTTGCTCCAGTTAACAATCCCCTTGCTCTAGGTAATAATGCCTATACGTTAGTTAATAATGCCCTTGCACTAGGTAGTACGGGAATTGGCACCACCAATAACGTTAGTACCTCTACCAACAATTCTGTACCACTTGCTGCCATTGAATCACTGTAGACCACTATGCCAGATATGGTCAGCGTATTTAGTAAACTATGCACTAACCTAGAAACTGAACGTCGTAGGTCAGACAACCTCGTAGCTAGCACTTCTCAACTTAATTCGGAACCTGTAAATTATGTAGCGACATACCCTAGATCCGTGGGCTATCGAAGCAGTTTGTAGAGAGAGACTAATACTCCCACCTGAGAGATATCCGCGGGTAGAGCCGTAGCGTGATCAGTACGTCGAATATGACTCGTATCCCCCACAAGGGAGATACGCTCATTCAAATAGTAGAGGGCGACGCGACCGTTATAATTCTCAACCTCAAAGACATCCTCATTCAAGTCCTTCACCTAACAGAGTGCTGCAATATCCATCTTACTCTGAGACGTCTCATTATCAGCGTAACTCTAGAGCCCTTCCCGCCCTCCGATCAAACTCACGCCCTCGTGACGAGTTATGTTGGTATCACCATACTTTCGGTGATAACGCTAGGAGATGCACATCTCGCATGTGTCCCATAAACATCCATTATGGTTCCGGAAACGGGGCCGAGCGACCTGTAAATGCGAGTAATACGTCAAGTTCTAAATTCACTCGCTTATTAATTGTCAGAGCCCCGTTAACCAAATTTGATTTCTTAATTAACACTGACTCTTCCGTATCAATTATACCGGCCACAGCGATTGAGCGAACGCGTGGTGGTAATAATAACCTTAAAGCTGCTAATGGGACGCCTATAGCGTGTTTTGGTTTAAAAACCTTCACTTGTTCTCTAGGTTTGCGATGAAATTTCGCTTGGACGTTTACCGTAGCTGCTTAGACCAGCCGATTATAGGAGCAGATTACATTTCGTATTATCTGAAGAACAGAATCATTAGGGACAAAAAAACTAACCTTTCGAGACCCTTTGCCGCTATTAATATCACTCACTCCTTGCCCTTTCTCAAAATTGCCGTAGATCCTGAGTGTGAGTACGAAAAACTTCTAGCCGAATACCCGGCTCCAACTAATCCCGACTTAATACGTAGAGAAAATCTAACGTCAACCCGACACCGTATCGTAACTACTGGTCCACCCGTCTACTCCAGACCACGAAGATTGCCTCCTGATCGTCTAGCAGCAGCTAAGACTGAATTTCAGGCTATGTCAAACGCAGGAACTATCAGGGTTTCTAACAGTCCTGGGGCTTCACCACTCCTGCTGGTTCCTAAATCAGATGGTAATTTTAGACCTTGCGGAGATTAGCGACAACTTACTGCTGTTACTCAGCCTGACAGATTCCCTATTCCTTACCTCCATGATTTTAGTGCAAACTTGCATGGAGCCACTATTTTTTCTAAGATCGATTTAACTCATGCTTTCCACCAAATTCCCATGGATGAATCATCCATTCCAAAAACTGTTGTAATTACTCCCTTTGGCTTTTTTGAATTTGTGACCATGCCCTATGGTTTGCGGAATGCCCTTCAGACATTCCAGCGACACATGTCCACTATTTTATCAGATCTCCTCTTTACGTACGTGTATCTTAACGATGTGTTAATAGCATCTACCACTTCTGAATAACACAAGGAGCACCTAACTATTTTCTTCGACAGACTTGGTACTCACGGATTGTTGATTAATCCAGCCAAGTGTGAATTTGGAAAAAGTAGTTTGAAGTACTTAGGTCACGAAATATCCCAAACTGGTCTCAAACCATTACTTAGTAAAGACGATGCCATTCGAGCGTTTCCAAAATCTGAAACTCAGAAGCAACTCCGTCGATTCCTTGGGTCTGTAAACTTTTATCATAGATTTATCAAAAACTGCGCCCAAGCCCTAGCCCTCCTATCAGCTTTGGTCGTTCCCAAACGAAAAGGAAAATCTACTCTTGGTGTGTTGAACGATAAAGCCTCAGTCGCCTTCGAGAGTGTTAAAGAATGCCTTGTAATACGACGGAGTTATCTTACCCAGCTGCTGGTGTCGAATTTAGCTTAGTAGTAGATGCATCGGATGTTGCTGTCGGTGCTGTCTTGCAACTCGAAAGGTTAGTTTTTTCGTCCCTAACGATTCTGTTCTTCAGATCTAAGATTAAACCATAATACGAAATGAAATCTGCTCCCATAATCGGCTTTTCTACGGCGGCTACGGTAAACGTCCAAGCGAAATTTCGTCGCAAGCCTAAAGAACAAGTGATGGTTTTTGAACCAAAACACGCTATAGGCGTCCCATTGGCGGCTTTAAGGTTATTATTACCACCACGCGTTCGCTCACTCGTTGTGGCCGGTATAATTGATATGGAGGAGTCAGTGTCAATTAGGAAATCAAATTTGGTTTACGGATCTCTGACAATTAATAAGCGAGTAAATTTAGAACTTGACGACGTGGCACTCGCATTTACATCTCGCTCGACCCGTTGCCCGAACCATAATGGATGTTTTTGGGACACATGCGAGATGTGCATCTCCTAGCGTTATCACCGAAACTATGGTGATACCAACATAACTCGTCACGAGGGCGTGAGTTTGATCGGAGGGCGGGAAGGGCTCTAGAGTTACCCTGATAACGATGCGTCTCAGAGTAAGATGGATATTGCGGCACTCTGTTAGGTGAAGGACTTGAATGAGGATGTCTTTGAAGTTGAGAATTATAACGGTCGCGTCGCCCTCTAGTATTTGAATGAGCGTCTCTCCCTTGTGGGGGATACGAGTCATATTCGACGTATTGATCACGATACGGCTCTACCCGCGGATATCTCTCAGGTGGGGGTATTAGTCTCTCTCTACAAAATACTTCGATAGCCCACGGATCTAGGGTATGACGCTACATAATTTACAGGCTCCGAATTAAGTTGAGAAGTGCTAGTTACGAGATTCTCTGACCTACGACGTTCAGTTTCTAGGTTAGTGCATAGTTTACTAAATAGGCTGACCATATCTTGCATAGTGGTCTGCAGTGATTCAATGGCAGTAAGTGGTACAGAATTGTTGGTAGAGGTACTAACGTTATTAGTGGTGCCAATTCCCGTACTACCTAGTGCAAGGGCATTATTAGCTAGAGCAAGGGGATTGTTAACTGGAGCAAAGGAATTATTACCTAGAGCAGTGGTTCCCAATCTGTGGTACGCGTACCACTAGTGGTACGCGAGGGCCTTCCAGGCGGTACGCGAACACTTTCGGGGTCATGAACAATTTTTATTTTGTCATATTTTACCTCACAAAATGTTTACTGCCTAACATAGGGTAATCTGGCAACGATTTGTAGTTAGCAAATCTTACTTGATTTGCGTGTTCTACTTGTACAATTATGGAAATAAAGTGATATCTGATCGAATTTAGTTTCTCTGGAACCAGGTGGTACGAGGCGACTGTACGGGACCGCCAAGTGGTACTTGATCACAAAAAAGTTGGGAACCACTGACCTTGAGTCAAGGCATTTCCTAAGGTAAGGGCTCTATTACCTAATCCCGGGGCATGATCACGAACATTAATACTAGCTTGAACTACATGGCTGGCGTGATGGAGAGGCTTATCATTCTCTAACAAGGTATCTGCTATCCTGGCAAGTTCATCTAGTGAAGTGCCAAGAGGTTGGGTTAATAGGAAAGGACGTACATGGTTAGACATATGTCACATAAATCGTTCAGTCATGAGGAAGTCGCTAATTTGAAGTCAATGAGTAAGTTTCCTCAACTCTCCGAGTAGTTCAGAGGGAGGGAAGGTATCGGATACAGCTGGTAATCCTGAGCTGTCTAGTAAGGACCTAGCTCTAATTTTAGGAGGGGCTTGCATTCTAGAAAATAACTTAACTTTTAGATTACTACAGGGCGTAATGGGGTCAGGATCAGTAACACTGTCACCTGCTCCTGTTGCTGCTCCTCCTGCCGCTGCTGCTCCTGCCGCTGCTGCTCCTGCCGCTGCTGCTCCTGCTGTTGCTGCTCCTCCTGCTGTTGCTGCTCCTCCTGCCGCTGCTCCTCCTGCCGCTGCTGCTCCTGCTGTTGCTGCTCCTGCTGCTGCTGCTCCTCCTGCTGCTGCTCCTCCTGCTGCTGCTCCTCCTGCTGCTGCTCCTCCTGCTGCTGCTGCTATTTCTACTGGCAATACTGAAACAACACTAGAGAACTTTTTTGTTCTCTTTCTGAATACCTGCACTATGAAGGATTATTTATATCTGGTTGAACCAGACATCAGGGTTTATGGATGAAAAAGAGGGTAAGGGAATGGTTGCTAATCCGTTACGTGGATTGTTAGGAACTACCAAGTCAGGTTGAGGATTTTCAGGGGGGGGGGTAAATCCTGCTGTTTTTGCTTCATCTTAAAAATTGGCTTAGTTGTTTAGTTAATATATGTAGATTGATAGTTAGAAGAATTGTTAATAGATGGTTGACACAAAAAAAATTGAATTTGCCCTCAGCTAGCAAAATAATTAAAAATCGTACCCCAGCTCAGAAAAAAGTTGGTTAGACACTTGACAGAACAGGAAATGCCTACTAAACATCTCTACCTGAATGCTACTCATGCAGTTCCACCTTACACAATAAAGATTTGCACGAGTTCTCAAATTATCCTCTATCAGGGCACAGGCATATTTCTTTATGGTCACTCTGGGATGTCACCAATGTAAAGTTATGGTATGGTACGTAGTGCTGGTGGAACTTTTAGCTGCCAAACTTTACAGTATTGTTTTTCTCTGGTTTTATTTTTCTTTGCCTGTGTGACCTGAACGAGGGAAATAAGAGAACTCGTGAATGTGACTTAGCTTTATTTCAGTAAGGTTGCACGTTAAATAATTTAGATTTTTAGCAGCGTTGAGCCCGTCTGAAGCTTTCAGGAGGTAAGGATGGCACGATCTGGGACAGGCCTAGCCCAGAACGTCAGTGACGGCAATTGGTGTACTCCACAAGGACGGCACGAGTACAGCGAGTAGTTAGCATGAATGCAGGATGTCGTGTGCAATAGATAGCATGTAGGCAGTGAATTTATATTGACAGTAAGGGTGTCAAATACAGCCAGCGTATTACTTGCAGTGAGTAGATGTTGGCTTATATCACATGCTGTGAGTTTTATACTGCAGTGATGGAAGTACACACGTAAGTTTCTTGTAGCGATTTGCTGGTGAAGTAACAGTGTGCATTTACTCAGCAGTGAGTTGTTATGATATGCTAGCAGTGGGTTCTATCCTCAATGAGCACTTCTAATACAGCAAGTGGAATATGGTAAATATTTAATTTGCAGTGTAAATCTTTTCCAGTATAAATCCTATGCAATTTACAGTGATCAGGGGCGGATGATTCCTCCCCGAAGGCCGTCTAGCCCGACGCACGAATCAATAATAATGATAATGATCGACGTCATTATCACGTGGCTAGAACGATTGTTGGCGTTGCCACAAATTGTGTCTTAAGTTGTTATTGGCAACTGGAACTCGTTATCAATTTCAAATAAAGTGCGTCACTAAGTTATTAAGAGAATTAACTATGAACTATAAAAAAGATAAATTTCTATAATGATAATTACGCTAATTTCTAGTGACAGAAATGACATTATTGCTAATTTTTATAGAAAAGGTATTTGCTATTAAAATGAAAGGAGATTAAAATTAAGATTAGAAAATGTACAATATGATATGAAGGGTTTATAGAGCGGTACCATTCTTGCTACAAACATATATATATAAGATCATTACTTGGCTGGGTTAACCACAATACAGAAATGATAGAGTACATTTGTTTATCATTCTAAGTAGCAACGTAGGAAAGGTAGGTGAACAATATTAATTGAAATTATCAAGATTCATATTCTATCAATTTTTTCATTACCATATGTGTATGAAGGGTTGCATCACTCTATCAGCAGAGAAACAAACGCTGGTCGGAGCTTAAAAAAATAGTACGTGTATAACTGAAAGGCTAATTACGTTCGAGTCACTTTAGCAATCAAGAAAAAACAAGCGTTTCAATAGCGCACGTGTATGGAGTAGTTAAAAAAACGTATCGACCTCAGAATTTTTTTAATTGTGAACTGTCAAGCTGCACCCGGTACAAATCTTTGTATTACATCATAACATAATTCATATATTTTCTAATGCTTTATTATTAGGTTGTTACAAAAATAATGGCCGCTCGAAGGTCTGGAAGGCTTCTGAAATCGGCCATTATTTTTGTAACAACCTAATAATAAGTCAATGATTCTTAAAAAACAAAGGTCGCTAAATTACCGTTGCTTTTGTTACCAGCAAATATGTGGCTTTTAAGTAAAACTAATGAGTTTCACATCAGTAAAAGTTTCAGAATCCTTAGCCATAAAAGTTTTACTGTTCAAAATGGTTAAAAATACATCAAAAAATTGTAAAAGTTTAATAAAAAGATTGAGTTGAAAACAGAAAATATCCGAGCCTAAGGAAATGTTCACGTCGACTAGATGAAAGTAATGCCAGTCAATGAAGTATGTATTGCAGGTGCATTGTTAAGCTAGCCTAGTGATAGCTCTTTAGTTGCAAATCTTAAGTTTCGTAAATTAACCATAAATATTGAAAGATTTCACTTTGTTGAACTTTAAAAATTTGTGATAAAGCATAGCCATAACCTGAAGATTTTTTAGAAAATCAAAATTATTACTCTATATGGGTGTAGTAGAATTTAATCTCTTTCTTTGTAGCATGCATGTCACAAGCTCTTATTGTTAATGAAAATTCAAGCAAAGACAATACACTATCCTATTGTTATCATGTATGGCATATGCTAAAATGCGAACAAAAGTGAATTCCTGTATATAGAACAACCATTGTAGACTTCTATACCCACCTTCTGAGAATATTTTTCTGATGCATTATTATTTATTTCTATTTTTTCAAATGAAAGTAAGGATGTACATATAAATTTTGGAGATTATGGTGGATTACATGGCATCTAAGGAGACAAACTGTCACTTTGACAGCACATTTGGCCTGCTCATAAAATTTGTGTATGCTAGGCTATGGAAAGACAAGCACAGCTTTTGCTAGAGTGGTGTTAAAGTATACAGAACAAACATGTTTGTCAAGAGTGTAGAGTTTAGGGGTCCTCTTAAGAACATTTATTATAAAAACTTGAACTACTGTCTTTTATACACTAATTGATGCAAGGAATTTCACACTCATAAGCTTTGTCATAACAAAGTGGTATAATATTTTAGCCCTAATCTAAATAATCTTAGCTCTTTATAATTTATCTGGTGACTAAATAATTGAAACAAGATGTTTTGATGGTACACTTGCAGTGTTACATGATTTGTCATTGCATAATGACAATTTTTTGTCAAAAATCAATGCAAAATTAATATAAAAATATTTTAAAATGAGTATGAAAACCTTATTCAAGGGAATGAATAAATTTTTTATTATATTTACTAACAATTTAAACTGGAAAACCATCCCAAAAACACTTATATGATAGAATTGTATCTTTTTAAAGTGCCAAACATGTGGACATTACTTGAACTTTTGAAGATTATTTATAGCTAAATTTGTCCACTAATTAACTAATTTGATGGTGCACATATTTACTCTGAGCCTTGCAGCCTGGGGTGTGGTTATTCAAATTCTGTATATTCTAAAATATCAGCTTTGACTTATTATAAGAGGCAAACATTGAAATATGTAAAGAATGTTCAAAATTGAAGAAATTGTGGTTTGAAGAGGCTATTCTTTATATCATGAATGAAACGTAGGTCTTTGATTTTTGAGGAATTGCTTATATCTTAGTATTGAATTGTGTAATAAAAATGGTTATCCAGTTAAGAAAACAAACTGTTAATTCCAATGAAGTTGATGTGAGATATATGGATAATATCAGATTTTCAGATCCCTTATCAAAATCCTTAAGTGTTAGAAATACATGTCTTGATAATATAAAAAAATTGTTTATATTAAAAAAATAATATACTAAAGCATGAATGATGGTAATGAGAGAAATACTTTAAAAAGTCCTGTATGCATACAATGCATGTGCTGAAGGATAATAACATTTTGTGTTTGCAGAATAATTTTTTTCTAATATAACAAAAGTAGTGAATAGCCATTATCATTTTTTGTAGGATCTATTTCTAGAAAACAATTCATACTAGCTTTTGATCAGAAAAGTAATAAATCTAACAAGCATGTCATTGTTTGAGTAGACATCTGAGTGTAAGTTGATTGCTGTGTTGCTGGTCAAGCATCATTAGTACACTTGGGTCAACCTACCAACCTAAAAAGAGCTGATGTATTTCTTACCTTCCTTATTAGCCCTTCCATAGCTTCACACTCTGTGCAAACGTTTACATGCACTTATGCAAAATAACAGTTGCTGGTAAACAACATACAAAATGACTTGAATAATAATGTCTCTAGACAAAATTGGATGAAGCATTTGGGAATTGTACCTCAAGTAAATATATAAAAATAAAAATATCTAACATACTATGATTTATGCTTATTTCTACATGCTAGAGAATAAAAAGAAATTGTTCTATAATCTTTTATTATTTTAAATTGCTACATATTTTCTCTTGACACGTTTTCTGCAATGGCCTAGTTGGTGCAAATCTTTACTTTGTACACATAGTCTCTAGAAAGCTATGAAAAAATTACAAAACCTAACCTGAGTTACCCACCAGTGGGTCACTTTGCAGGAAATGTGTTAATTCTTTACATTGTTTTCAGATGGTGAGCACTGGCAGTGCCAAGAGGCTTGGTCGTCAGCCAAGCCACAGACGACCACCTGTTGAGAAAGGGCGCTGGGCATCAAAAGGCACCAGACCCCTTCCTGATCAGCCTTCTATTAAGTTCATAATAAGCATTATTGTTACACATTTGTGCCGCAAAATTTTGTTTGTAGAGACCAGAGTGAAAATTACTCTGTATTCTCTGGCACTGTTCTTTGGTTCATTAGTATTTGATTTTTTACCCATGCCTAAAACATACATGTCTTCAAAAGATAATTTTTTCAATGTTTATTTTATGAAAATTGGATGGGCTTGGCTGATATTCATAGTTGGCAGTTTTGTTTACCTGACCAGTGCCACCTATGGCTGTGGTAAGAGGATCATCATTCAACAGCACATGGGCAGACTTGTCATAGGTGAGCATGTGCTTCTATGTGCTATTAGTTAATCTCTTATTTCAAACATATGCATTGGTAATTAAGATTATGCCTCTGCATACCAATGACTAATGCCTATCTACAGGTCATGTTCACTTCTTTACCTGAAGAAAAATATCTAGGCTCAACTTGTGATAGAGATGTTGTAGTTGAATCTTGGAATTGGCTAAAACTCTTGTATGAATTATATTTTAATTGGTAAGTATGACTGACCATTCCCAATCTTTTAAAAGAATTTCATTCCCAATCTTGTAACAACATTAAAATGTTTAAGAAACAGGTATGCAAGCCTATTTGTGCCTGTCTCATGTATACATGGAATCTGATATTGTTTGAGCTAAAATATGGAACAAGAAATACTAATCTTGATTTTTGATGGATGATGAGCTACTGGTGAGTCATTTGGTGTCTGATCAGTGAGCACTAGATGTGTGCAGCCTTTGGTGTGCTTTAAGCCAGCCACTTACTACGTATAGCATGCCACAGCAGCCTTTAGTGTGCTTTTAGTCAGCCACTTGCAATGTATAGTATGCCACAGCAGCGTTTAGTGTCCTTTTAGTCAGCCACTTGCAATGTATAGTATGCCTCAGCAGCCTTTAGTGTGCTTTTAGTCAGCCACTTGCAATGTATAGTATGCCTCAGCAGCCTTTGGTGTGCTTTTAGTCAGCCACTTGCAATCTGTATTATGCCTTAGCAGCCTTTAGTATGCTGTAAGGCAGCTACTTGCAATGTGTAGTGTGCCACAACGTTTCGTGTGCTTCAAGACAAGCACTTGCCATTTACAACCTTTAGCATGCCACAGCAACTTTTGGTGTGCTTCATGACAATCACTTGTCATTTACAACATTTAGTATCCCACAACAACCTTTATTGTGGTTTAAAATAGGCACTTGTCACTTGGTGGAAGGTTGATCGTTGTCTCATCCAAAAGTTTTTACAATAAAAAAACTTGATTGTAAAATATGCATTTAATGTCAATTATTTGTGTATTGAATCCAACCCAAATGTAAGTTTAATAAATTAAATACTTGCCTGGAAAAAACATGGTAAATACGAGCTTACAGGTGTAAAGGCAAAAATCTATCAAAATTTAATGTTTATAGAATGTATTCAGAATCAACAAGAGTGTGCTTTAGTGAAAAGTTCAATTTGAGATAATGAAGTACATTTGAGTCACGCGAGGTGATTTAGGCAATATAAGCTGTTGGGTTAGCTAACATCAGGCAGCAGGTACTGGAAGTAAAGCATTGATTGGCTCTCACTCTATGCACACCATGCAGCCTTGTATTTGTTGCTCTTGTGAGGAACAAAAACCGTGCAATAAACTTTAGTAATGAAAGTACTATCATTATTGTTGAAAATGAGGTATATCATACTGATGTCATGACAGTTTTTGACACAAGCTCAGATCATGTTTCAACGTCAGATCATGTTGCAATAAAGTCATATAAAAGGTGCCACCAGCTTCCAATTTTATTAACAGTGTAATCATACTTATTAATAAAGTAGTTTAGTAGCTTTAGTAAGGTACAAAAAAGTATTAAAAAAATGTTAACATGACATTTAAACATGCGCCGTTTCATTATTATATCAAGGTTGCGGTTGCATGCAAATAATTGAATTACAGTAGAACCTTGGTTTTCGACCATAATCTGTTCCAGAAAATTGGTTGAGAACCGATTTGGTCGAGTTCCAAATCTATTTTTCCAATAAGAAATAATTTAAAAGCATATAATCCGTTCTCGAGCCCAAAATGAACAGTAATAGATCACTAAAACTATGTATATGATAATGAAAAATCATCTATTCTAACAGTAAATAAGTCATTAACTATTAATTTACGTTAGGAAAACACAAGAACAGTTATTTATTACTAACAGTTGACAGTTATTTATAAAGCTATTTCGTTGATATGGTTGACTTCTGTATGCCATACCGCACTGTGAGGTCTGACACCTGCATTCTGTTTTCATGTTTTGCTATGACTTCCTTTTTTATTTCGATCGTTGCTCGCGAGATTTTCCTCTTAGCTCTATCACTATCACTTGAACTCTTCTTAGGAGGCATGATTGAGGGTTAAGTAACACCAAAATGCAAGCAACACAGCAATTACACTTGGAGAAATGTATGTATAGCACTAATGAACGGAAAGATAGCTTAAGGGCAGCGTGGGTGAATACCTAAATCTTTCCCGGGGGACGCCGCGCTCAGCCTCTCTGCCTAAGCCGACTACGCTCGAGTCGACTAGAGATGCTGAACAAACTGCGCGCCACTCTCGGGTTGGTTGAGTTTCGAATTTTGGGCGAGAACGGAGGTAAATTTTGCTCAAATTTTATGGTCGAAAACTGATTTATGCGAGTACGGAAACGTTCAAGAACCGAGGCTCTACTGTATGTTGTGAATAGGTAGTAGAAGTATAAATTCAAATTGCACAATGAAATATCAGATGGTTGCTACTTATAGCAGTGACATGGTACAAGCATCCGTTTCCTTCCAGATAAAAATCATTACTCACGTGACCATGTCTGTTACATTGTTATTAGAAAGCCTTTTCCTTCCTTCTAATGTTGATTTGATGTCAGGCACTGTTCTGTGGGTCCTGATAACCAAGTGGTTGTTCGTGTCAGTGGAGCAGGCAACCGGCACCTGCCTTGGCAAGTCCGTCATCCCTGACAGGTGGCTGTGTGTCACCTCAGGCTTCCAGTGGCACTCATTTGATGTGTCTGGTATGATCTTTGTCTGCTTTTTATTTGAATGTACATCTGTATTTTTTATAGTGCCTTCTTGAGTTATTATCTTTGTGTGGTCTGCAACTTAGTTACCCTGAGTTAGTATAATCATCTTCATTTAAAGTACTTTTTTCTCGTCTTTTTCAATTTTTTATTGAAATGCCAATTTTAAACAATTGTTTATTTGTAGTAGTGTATTGTAATTTTTGTTTTCTTACTGCATAACATCTAAATAGCCTTTTGTATGACTACTTCTAACACTCTAAGGAATTAAATGACCTACATTAGTCTGTGGACTTTGTTCTGCACTATCTGTCTGAATATTGCTTTGCTATGTGACAGAACGACTGTGCTGGTATTCTATGGTTGTACTGGGTATCTGCAAGAGATATTTCTTTATTTTCTTCCTGACCTAGTTTCAAGCTATACTACTACTTAGCCATACTTACTTAGCTCTGAGAAATAGGTGATCTTTAAAGTTAGAATGGAACCACATACCGTACATTGTTCAGTATTAAGGATTATATTATTTTGTTTCCAGCCTTGATATTTTTATGTTGAATTGACTGAAATGACCTTCATTTAACTCTTCAGACCTTAGACTGAGGGAATAAGGTTTAAATTCAAGAAAGAATTATTACTTGAAAAATGCATCTAACAAGGCATAGAGCATGATGAAGGTACAGACTAAGCCAAGGTTGTCACAGAATTGCCACAACCTCATTCTTAAATGCTATTTTTGGTGAAACTCCAAGGAAGCTCAAAGACATCTGCATAAAATCGGTATTAGAGATGAAGATTTGAGTGGGAATACAGTTGAAATTTCACTACAAAGAGCTCTAAATTCTTTTCCTTGCAAACACCTTAAAAAGCAACTGCTATTGACATCTTTTGTGTCAAAAAATGTCTCGTATATTGTTCTTCAACATTATTTGATATAAGTGGTTGAATGTTTTATTTAGTAATTGATAAAATTTGATTACTGCAGACGGTACTGTTGGAAGGACGATTGAGAGCTAAAGAGTAAACTAAACTTGAGGAGTAATTTGTGTGAAGGTGTGTGTCATGGTAATTGAAACGAAAATAAGTCTCCTGTTTACATTTCTTGTGTTAAAATGAAAGAAAATGAAGTTCATCTCATTCTAGAGGCAAAATTGTGTCTCAAAGCTCATGTAGAATGAATATTGCAAAAAAAATTTGGTCATTCCGCCAAGAGTTCACACCTTAACTCAGGATTGTGTTGCAACTGTGATCTCATTTTATCTTAAGGGAGAAATGGACTCATTTCCAAACTTGATCCCTTGTGTTTTGGTTGGAACCACTTCATTCGTGATCGAGGGAGGATAATATAAGTTCTGCATACAATGTTGGGTGAAATAACTCTCATACAGTAAGAGGATACACCAAGCACCAGTGAGACCCCTCACTCAATCCATTGCAGCACACGCCCAAGTTCGCAATTTCTGGTGTGTGTGAGGCGTTCATCTGTGCAACATCTCGCACTGGCCTGTCTGCTGCCTTGTGGTCAGTATGAATAGGTGTGGTGTGTGTGACAAGGAAATGTTAGATGATAGCTTGGTAACATTGTGCTTGCCTGAGCAGGACATGCCTTCCTCCTCATCTACATGAACCTGGTAACGGTAGAAGAGGCCCAGGCCATTGTGGGCTGGGACTGCATGCACGACATGATCTTCCAGGAGGAGCATCACCGCAAGACTGAACCTGCACAGGCTGGTGCGTCTCTTCATCTTCATGACTTTATATGAAGGAAACGCATTTATATCGGAGATTTCGGTAAAGGGGACACAAGACTTGAGTTCTCAACTTTTATAGGAAGAAGTTGTCAGGTGTGCCTGGAACTTTATCGTAAAACTGACCTTTCTCAGTCTGATTTTAATACTGTACAAAATCTTTAGCTGTCATCACCCCTATGTTTCTTCTGTCTGAAGATTTTGCTACATAGCTTGTTTTACTCCATTAATTTGCTCAATAGGCACTGTTTTTAGTAGGCTTGAGTTTGATAATAAAAAGTGGTTCCTTTATCATAACTCTAAACGCCACTATTAGCGGATCAATCTAAAGAGTGGGTCTGCTTAGCAACCGAGAGAACTTTATCTATTACAAGTCATGTGGAGTGTATAATAGTACATTGAAGTATTCGTTATAAACTGTTAGACAATGATTAAACAATTGCTGTCAATCTCATTTCTTGATGTCATGCTTGCTTTGTGCATCTCTTAATGTCATGTTTACTTTTGATGTATTGTTCATATGCTGATGTTCAGCTCTTCTATTAAAAATCATCAACTACTCTATCATTATTTCAAAATTATTCACAAAAACTCCTTATGCTTATTGGATTCTTTTTCTATTTTTTGCAATCATTCAAATATCACTTATACACTTTCTATTGCTACCCTCATTTTGTTGAGCAAGTTTAACAAGACGACAAAATAAAGCAAATACTGCAGTAAGTAGCTGCCTGAGCCTCTATTCTTATAGCCTCAGGGTGAGTAGAACTAGTACTACACACGTAACTGCATTTCAATCATCAACTAGCCTTCATTACAATCATTACAGGCCTTCTGTAGCCCGAAAGTTTCCTGTGTAGCCCCACAAGTCTCCTGTGTAGCCTCACAAGTTTCCTGTGTAGCCCCCACAAGTCTGTGTAGTCCCGCAAGTGTCCTGTGTAGCCCCTGTATAATATTGAATGCACTTACTGATGTATGAAGTATTGTATTTCACTGACGAACGCTCGATGTTGTGTTCTAACTTAGGCAGTGCACCCACGGCAGGCACCTCAGAAGCCGGCGCATCCAGGCCTGAACCTGACCTGTCCCATGGTCCTGACTCCCCCCTCAGGTCACTCTCCAGCTCAGAGTTCTCCACTCTGAAGGTGAGAGCAACGAGTTGAGTGTGGGTCACACCAGGGTTAAACGTTCATTGCTGACCTTCATTCACCTCATGTCGTACCGCTCGAAGCAAGACCAATGCAACAACAACAATTTGAATGTCGATAGCAGGGGGAAATTTATATGATCTAGCAATAGAAAGTAAGCCTAATTACGTAATATTTGCAAAAGTGAACGTTGTCGCACAATGTTCCTCTGGAGAGAAAATTGCTTACCAAAATCTGTGCTTTGAATGATTCTTTACTCATATAATCGAAATGCAATTCCTATTTTGCAAAGTAGTTTCATGTTTTTTTGCTCATTTCTCGAATAGCTGCCTCGATCGATTGACTGAAAATAGTCAATCAGCCGAACTTTATTTGCGCTCGCCGGTGATGTGTAGGACTTTTGAACTTCTCTCAGGAAAGAGCACAGTGAGCTTCTGCTTGTCAGAATACCTGCAGAACTTGGTGTCTCCACAGAGAGATTTATAGATACCTACAGTGCATAGCCCATGCGTAGGCTCCCGCTAGCAGGAGCCTGTGGTAGGTTTCATTAATTTTTGTTCCCACTATATTTTAGTCTTTTCGAGATGCTTGCACAGTATCGTCTGCCACCCAAGGCGGGCTGTACCTGTGGAAACACTGAGATTTTTACCTTATTTTTATTTCAATCTTAGAATAGAATTTTTTTCAGTTTCCATTGTGATGATCACATTAACCCATTTATGCCCAGTGTTGCATTCACGCATCAAAATAACACTTCACTTTTCTCAACCACCTAACCGAACTATGCACTTTACAGAGACGGAATTGCTTTGAGTAGCCTCAGGACATTTGTAGTGAAAGGATGTCACGTGTCTGTTAGCTCTACATCATTAAACCTTCAATAATTACCTGACCTGACCTAACCTATCCTAATCTAACCTGAACTAACCTTCAATAATTACGAATGTAAATGGGCACCTAACCTAACCTGACCTAACCTTCAATAATTGCGGGCGTAAATGGGTTAATAGAGAACTGTACGTCAACCTAGAACGCTCTTGTCGTACCGAATGAAATAATACAGTGAGGCTCCATTCGATGAGAACTTCAGAACTGGAGGTGGAATATTATTAGAATTCGCAAATAATTATTAGAAAGATTACTGGTGTCAATACAACGACTAATACCACTCTAAAATCACAAACATAAATATGTGAGGAATAAAAAGTGCGAGATGATACAGAGTTTATTATGATGGATGCTGCTGGCCTCCACTGCAGTCATCTTATAACCCATGTTTCCTGTTTAAGTTTTCTCTATTCTAAACTGTACTTATAAAACTAATGTCACGTAGAATTTTTCTTTGTGTATCAGAAAGATAGCTATTAATGAGAGGAATAAATAATTTATAGAAACGTAAGCTTCTCAGTCCTTTAACTGCAGAGGTCAAGCTTTTGCGCACATGTGGGCGTTGGACCTCAACGTGCGTTACGACCTTGGAATCTGTGTTTGCTGTCGCGCACTTAAAGAGACTTGAACTCAGGATTCAAACTAAGGAGACTCGAACTAAGGAGACTCGGACAAAGGAGACTCGGACTAAGGAGACTCGGACTAAGGAGACTCGGACTAAGGAGACTCGGACTAAGGAGACTCGGACTAAGGAGACTCGGACTAAGGAGACTCGG
>VCRD01003477.1:21479-41398 GCA_006783055.1 Trinorchestia longiramus
GACGAAGGAGACTCGGACGAAGGAGACTCGGACGAAGGAGACTCGGACGAAGGAGACTCGGACGAAGGAGACTCGGACAAAGGAGACTCGGACTAAGGCAGTGGTTCTTAACTTTGTTGGAGGTACTGAACCCCACCAGTTTCATATGCGCATTCGCCGAACCCTTCTTAATTGAAGAAATAAATGATTTTTTCAAATTCTATTCATAGGCATAGATTTTACTGATGCACAAAATGAACTGTGCATCAACATCACTGTGTTCAAACGACAAAATCATCAAAACATGGTTTTCACCCAAAAAAAACATAATAATGAATATTCGCTGCAAAGCGGTGACTTCTGCTATTTGCTTTCAGAGGCCAATTCAGAAATGCGTGGCTTCACCTTGGCAAGTGCCACTCTCATGTCATTTTTGCAACAAAGGCTGTTCATTTTCTTTGTTTTTATGTCCAGCATCCTTCAAAAAGATTGCTCGCAAAGATATGTTATATCAAACGGTATGAAATTCTGTAGTGCTTTCTTAGCACTAAGAGGGTAAGTTACCGTTTGTTGACACCAAAACGTTGAATGCGTTATTGTTCTGAAGAGTTGCTGTTGAACCTGGCTCTGCTGAATTTCAATGATTTCATCGAGGTATTCATCATTGACATCTGTTGTCTTAACACTAAATGTGAACGGCTGGATATGACTCTCTTGTAGGGTAGTATCCATCGAGAGACTGCAAGCCCATCTAAGTGCGTGGCAATTGCTTGCTTCAGTTCTGCGGGTACTGAAATGTCTGCGATTCCAGATACATTTTCGATCTTACTTATACAGTCGTCCAGCAGGGGAAAGTTTTTGAAGTTATTCTCTGTTCGTTGTTTCCATAACAGTAGCTTTTTTTGAAAAGCCTTCAGGTTTTTCTCCCTTTAGATGATGTTGACTCCACCGCCCTGCACCTTTTGATTGAGATGATTGAGAACTGCGAAGATATCAGCCAAGTATGCTAAAATGAGAATGAATTCAGAATTTTTGAAGCAATCTGTATGACAATGTTGGTGCTCTTGCAAAAACAGGGCTAATTACACACGCTCAGCCAAAACATGATTCAGGACCTGTCCCGTGGATAATCACCGAATGTTTGAATGGTACAGAAGTACCTTGAATTCAGAGCCCATTTCTTTACACAGCTCACTGAAGATGCGTTGCCTCAAATCACTAGTTCGCACATGTTCACGTATTCCATTACAATTTTTAATACTTGTGCCAGTTTTGGAGGCAAGGTTTTTGTTGCCAACGCATGCCTGTGCAGAATAGAATGCGTAACAATGATGTGTGGTGCATCGGCTTTCACTACCTCACCAAAACCAGACTTTCTTCCCAGCATGACTGGAGCTCCGTCCGAACAAACTGCAGAAACCATATCCCTCGAACGACTGTTGTCTTTGAAAAAGTTATCCACAAGTTTCTGCACATCGGCTGCCTTAGTTGTTGTAAGAAGCTTATAAAATGAAAAATCTTCATTTATTACGTCATCTTTCACATAGTGCACGAATACAGCAAACTGGCTTATATTGGAAACATCTGTGGTCTCGTCGAGTTGAAGGCTGAATTTTGTCGTGCTTGAAATCAGATCTGCAACTACTTGAGCCAAGATATCTTTGCTCATGTCCTCTATTCTGTCGCTGATGGTGTCATTTGATAGAGGAATTTGTGATAACTTCACTTCAGCCTCTTTCCCAGTATGATATTCGCCATTTTCAACACAGCTGGTTTTACCAGTGTTTCACCAATGGTGTGGGGTTTGCCCTACTTTGAGATCAGGTGAGCAACGTCATACGATGCTGTGAAGATCGGTTTGTTGATGGGTACAAAGCCGAGAACAGGCAGAGTAGCCTTTTCATCGAATCTGGCTTTCTTCACCTTGAATTCAGCGAGCGTTATGCTATTGTGTTTTCCATCTCCATGTAGCTTAAGGAAGTGTTCTCTTAGTTTTGCCGGTGTTAGACTAGAATTGCTCAACTTGGCATTGCAAATCATGCAGTTAGGACGCTCACTTCCATCACGTTACGTTATACATGTGAATTCCATATTGTACATATTCATCCGACCACTTTCTTTTTTGGCTCGACGTAGTAAGTAAGAAGGGATTAAAATATTAAGAAAGAAATCGTAAGATGTACCATCACGACAGTCACAAGTCGACTTCTGAGCGCACCAAATTCCCTGCAGCACATATTGGCCAAACGATGTAGTGTGATCACTTGCAGCCAATCATGGCCAAGCGGGGCGTGTCATTACGAATCATACGAGTTGAATGTATGTATTGACCTCCGCCGAACCCCTGAGACCAACTCACCGAACCCCTGGGGTTCGATCGAACCCAGGTTAAGAACCACTGAACTAAGGAGACTCGAGCTACGGAGACTCGAGCTACGGAGACTCGAGCTACGGAGACTCGAGCTACGGGAACTCGAGCTACGGGGACTCGAGCTACGGAGACTCGAGCTACGGAGACTCGAGCTACGGAGACTCGAACTGAGGAGACTCGAATTAAGGAGACTCGAACTCAAACTAGACTCACACAAAGGCTACTCTGTGCGAGTCTGATCTTTTTCAGCTTACACGTTCAATTGGCCATCAGGAACTGCCCTTTAATGCACTGTATTACAACTATAGGGTGACACAAAAAACGGGAACTTTTTAACAATCCAATAAAACCAAGAGTGATGGAAGAAAAATGTTTCATTCATAGTAAGTGAAACCTTAAAACATGCCATTTAAGAAACTGATGAAATTTTCATTATTTAAAAATTACGTCCCGTAGATGGCGTCCTCTTGTACGAATGCATTCTTGAAATCTGCTCTTGAGATTCCTCATTAAGCGCTGCAACATCTCAGCTGGGATACTGTGCATTTCATCCTTGGTCGAATCGTGTACGCTTTACTCTTGAGATAGCCTCACAAGAAAAAATATCAAACGGACAAATCTGGCGATCTAGGGGCCCACTGCGCGACAGTGATTGGAGGCTGTACGAGATTTGTTCGGTAACCGTGTGATCTCAAGATTCGGTAACATTCCCTGCCCCCTAGATCGCCAGGTTTGTCCGTTTGTGATTTTTTATTGTGGGGCTATCTCGAGAGTAAAGCATACACGACTCGACCAAGAACTCTGGATGAGTTAAAACAGAATTCTGGATGAAATGCACAGTATCTCAGCTGAGATGTTGCAGCGCTTAATGAGGAATCTCAAGAGCAGATTTCAAGAATGTATTTGTACGGGCGGACGTCATCTACGAGACATAATTTTTAAATAATAAAAGTTTCATCACTGTTTCTTATATGACCTGTTTTAAGGTTCCAATTACTGTGAATGAAATATTTTTCTTCCATCACTCTTGGTTCTATTGGATTGTTAAAACATTCCCGTTTTTTGTATCACCCTGTATTAGTTTTGATGAAATAATTTTTTCCACAGGAGCACTACGAAGTGTTTACGCCGTACATACGCGTCCTCTTCATTCTGATGACGCTGCTGTCGCTGTCATGTGATGTGCTGCTTGCCTGCACCGTCGTCTACTTCCACACCATGCCCCAGAAATTGGTGGGCGGGGCCTGTGCCATGGCTGTCTGGTACCTCACATACAGGTGAGGTGTTCCACTTCCACACCATCCCTCAGAAGGTGAAGGGCGGGGCCCTGATCGTGCCGGCTGCAATGTGTCCACTCGATGAATGGACGTTTTTCCCCTAAAAGTATCGCAATGATTGGGCTTAGTACGTACATCCGTGCTTGATTTATACCTCATTTAATGAGAAGATTACCTAACACGGGCTATCAAAATGTTCGTAGAGCTTTCATTGATTGAATAACATGAGGGCAATTTTAGCATTCCTTGCTGTTACTGATGCACGTCTTATTGCAGAGTGGTGTTCCGAAGTCAGTGGCCGGGTCTGCCTGGTGACGGCGGCCTGGTGCGCTACCAGGGGGGTAAGGAGAAGCCGAAAGATGCTACTCTGCCCAAGAAAAAGCCTGTCATTGTCAACAAGGTATGTGGCTTCTGTTTAAGAAGCATCACATCTGAGCTTCCTTTCCCCTTATTGGCAGTAATTTCTACTTATTAGTTGCGGTGGTTAAACCAGGAATATAATGGTGATAATTCTACTCCTTATAGTAAAGTTTTCTTATTAAGGAATGCCCTGAAAGTGATTCTCCTTAAGCATATATCTGAGTAAAAGATCGCCCAGGGTTGGGCGCTGAAAGAGCAAATACTCTATTCGTAAACTTGTCAAGTACTTTTGTGAACGACTTAGTCATTAACTAGATTTTTCAGTAGGACGTGTACGTTAAGGGTGCTCCTCTTGGTACCTTGGGTATGCGCACTAAAATCTGTCGCTTGCGTGGTTCCGTATGTATTGAGGGAACGTCAGCAGGTAGAGTAGGGGTAGTCGAGCGCCTGCAGTCAGAGTGGCAACACATTCACTCTGTTGTCGAGTGGTTGCTTAGTGCAAAAATCCTTGCTGCCGATTTTCGTACACCTCGCTGAGCCATTAGTGCAATATTTAACTCTGGTGCAATTAGGAGATATAAAAACCCCGTATCAACCATTCCTCGCATTTGTGGTGCAATAAATAAATGAATATATAAACCTTTTTAAATGCTTTGATTCAAAGTGCAATAAAAATAAATATACAAACCTCTTTTAATTAAAAGTACTATTTAACACACAAAACCTGAAAAGAACTGTGCTTTTAAACTTATCGTTTGTTGCTGGGTTTGCTGACTGGGAACTCTTCACCAACTTGACATTAATTCGTCAGTAAGTCCGGTAACACTTTTTTTCTAGTTCATCCATAAAAAAGCCATAAAAAATTGGTAGTTTTCGACTATTTTAGGGCAAATTACAAAACTACATGCAATATATGTATAATTGGCAATATATGTATTATGCAACCCCGTGACAACGTTATTTTTTTCATGGATCGTCATTGTTTATCGATATTTTTGGCAGAACGTAAGGTTTTATCAAAAAATATCACTGGTCAAAAGGGCCACTGGTTTTCATAAGTGAATTGGATATTTTTTGACATGTTACTTCAACATCTTGATTAATAGAATGTTCATGCCTAATTTTTTCTGTGATATAATTTAATATTTGAATTCGTCGAACAAAAAAACTAGTGGTTTGAATTTTAGTTGTTTTAAAGTTGCATAAGTATAGTAACTAAAACTTTTAACAACGTGATGGATATTTATCCCACTCACTGTATTGTGTCGCCTTCGTAATTCAGCTTTTTTACAAGTATTGTAGACGGCCAGCGCTGATATATTCTAACTGAGTCTAATTTTGTGCGCAGAACAACCAGCCTGTGCCGATGTTCATGGGCATGCCGCTCTATCACTCAGCAAAGAAAGAGGACAAAACCTGCAAAGAGGGCGCTCTTCCTACGGACGACTTGACTGCTCCTGCTTCCGCTTCAGCTGATGGAGGAAGATCTGCAGAGCGAGGGGCCGGTACCAGCTTCAGAAGGGCACCGCTCTCCTCTTGGCGATGATTTTTGTCCTCTATATCATGATTCGTTTTTCCATTATATACGAAAACAACCCTTGGTAGCCGCAGACCTATCACTTTGCCTTAAAGATGTGGCTATCATTTCTCTTATCTTCTCTTTTTTATCAATAATGGTTTTTATTGCAATTAACTGAATTTTCTCCAATAATTTATCATGCACTAATAAATCAACCGTGGTCGCCAGCCCTGCGCTAGGCAGAGTTGCAGCACAGCTCTCCTCCTCTGCTCGTGTTACCTTCACGTGACTTCGCGAACGCAGCTACTTACTTCTCGTTCTTCAACGTCCACACATCTCGAGCCTAGTCTGGCCATTTGATGCTCTTTTGGTAGTCGATATGATACGTGAACTATTTGGAGGAGGCATGAAGTTCATGTTTATTGTGTGACCTGTAGTAGCTATAGGTGCTCTTGGTGCGCCACTCTAGTCTGTGTACTTCGGTGGGTAAATGGTGTGGGCCTCACTTTCGCCCCTTTTGTCCTCTCGAAGTAGGTGGGGGCTGTTGCACTACCTAGTTGACCTCCTGGACATATGTGATTGCTTCTTTTTTATTGCTAAGTGACCTAATCGGTCCGAGTGCTACCAGTAATGTGCCTCCAAGATTCAGCTGCACTGATAGCACTTAAACCTCCAGGATTCAAAAAAATATCAAAGTTCAAATCAAATGGTATCAAATAACAGTATCAAATATTGTTTACTCTGGAGATACATATGTTCTCGACATAGTGTTAGCTATTACCTTCCTACATCTCTGTTAATTATTACTTATATTTGACTTACCCATATTGAAAAGAACTATCCTATTTCGCCTGGTATTATATTTGTAAAATCCTTTTTGCCTTCAAGTCGTGGATTGACAACTGAGAGTTCGTCTTTCTTACCTTCCTTTATGTATTCAACGAATATTTCCATTCACAACGCAACACTTGTTGAGTTATGCTCGAGCCTCCAACTCTTCGCTGAGCTGACACCTACATCAGGTGCGAAGATGCCATGGAGGCTTTGTTCTTTTGCAACTTTTGTACTGCCTACAACTTGCTTGTGAGTTCTAGTAAGGACTGAATTTGTTCAAAGTACATAAATTTTTATATATTTCTGGGACATGCTGTTATAGTTAGCCGAAATTTTAATAAACATATGAGTAGCTACGCAAATTTTGGTTGGTCATTGTAGTTGTGCGTTTTGTTGATAATTGTTTCAAGAGTGATAATTGTATAATATGTTAATTGTTGCGTCTCAATCTCACATTTACATGCTGAAATTTTTGTGTTGCGTTGTGAACTTGTGCAGACGCTTTGCTGCCTTGTCCAAGCTGTGCCTTACTATTGTGGTTCATGTGTGCTTGGGAATTTTTGACTCATTGCTTTAGGCGTTATTCTTAATCTGAACGTTAAACTCGAGTTACTAGTGTTAATTTTATACGTCTCTTGTGCAGTGAAAATTATTTTAGAGATTATATTTGTAATGGTTTCATGACTTGTCTAATCAAGTAACTCTGTATAGTCTAGCACAGGCATGTCAAACTCAGTTTGGCTCTGGGACCGGATCCAGACTTTCTATTCTCAGGTGGGCCGGATCAGTAAAAGAATGTCAACTTCAACTATTTAGCTTTGTTTTTCAGTACTATGCTTTATCATTCAGCCTACATTTGTAGCCTACCCTACATATTATAATCAAGTGAACATACGGCCCGCGGGCTGGGTCCGGCCCGCGGGCCGTATGTTTGACATGCCTGGTCTAGCAGTTCTACTCTTCGCTTCGTTATCATGCAACATGCACTGAGTTACGTCTAGTCAAGCACCTCTAGTTTTCGTTATTATGCAACATGCGCTGAGTTACAGTCTAGTCAAGCAGCTGTAGTCTTCGTTATTATGCAACATGCGTTGAGTTACAGTCTAGTCAAGCAGCTCTAGTCTTAGGTATCTTGCAACAAACGCTGTATCAAAGCCAAGTCTGTCAGCTCTGGTCGTGAGATGTTAAGTTGTTACCAAGGACTACTATAACCAGGACGTGCATCGCCATGTAGCTGACTACAGTAACGGAGGCCATTGCATTCTTAGTAACATGACATTTTCTATTGGACAAATTGATCAAAAATTACTTCTTTCAAGCAATAAAAGGGATAATAAGGTTTTACAGTGAATTTTAAATGGTTTAAAGTACTGTAATGCTTTGAAATACCAATTTTAACCGGACTTAACATGTATTATTGTATGAGCTTAGTGGCCACTTTATAGAAAGCCGAGTTGCTGCAGTTTTAGACTTTACAAGTTGATTATAGTTAAACCTTTTCCAATGCAAACAACCAAACATACAAACATTCACGCATATAAACAAACACATAGAAGCAAAAACCTACCAAACTGCAGCGATTAGTCAGCCAACCGAGCCTTCTTGACAGAGGTCTGAAGGACTGCATTCTTCTGCTAGTCTTTCTCTGAGGTGTTGACAGCAAATTTGAGGGATTGACAGCAAATTGAGTGAGTGTAGTAGTCGTCAGAATACTGCCTTTCTTTTACTCGTACAGCTCCTTGACGTCTGCAAATGATACCGTGTTCCATTGTCAAGACTGATCTTCTGGCCTTTCTCACTGATCCAGTTGTTGCGGATGCAGTTGTTTAGCAGATGTAGCTCCAGTTGTTTTGCAGATGCACTGTGTCAAAAAGGAAAAACCAGATACGCTCGTTGTCAAGAGGATGCAGGTTTTGGAGATGGCAGACATGAAGCAGGCACATTGAAGATATTGGGAGGGATTTCACTTGTTTACACAACCCCACACTTGTTCGGCATTTTTAATACATATAATTAACAATAAACTTTGTAAACAAACAGTATCCACTTAGAAATGCAGCAATGTGCCTCGAAACAAACAACAATGTCCGATTCAAACCGAGCGACAGACTACGACAGTGTTCGCACTGTGACAGATGGGGGTTAACTGAGCTCAGTGAACTGGCCTCCGCTACCGTAGTCAGCTACATGGCGGTGCACGTCCTGGTTATAGTAGTCCTTGGTTGTTACCCATAAAATGTCGTGTTTTTAATTAGTTACCATTTCAGTCTATCAGTAGTGTTTTTTGCAACTAGGTGAATCGGAAACGGCTACATCGTATTGCCAGAAATTAATTTTATGCATGGAAATTAAGAAAAACTATCCTAGAGAATACAAATAGCTCAGTTTGCTGCATGACAATGTGCGTCCTCACTTTTCTCAAGCTACTCTTTAAAAGCTGCAACGCTTGAATCACGAGATTTGACAATATATTCCATATTCTCCTGATATTTGACCATCATTTATTTCATCCCTTTAAAAATTTTATGTGCAAGAAAACATCCCTGTAAACATTTTATGTCCAAGAAAACATTACTGCATTACTCTAAATAAAGCAGAGGTAATTAAAACATTCAAATAACTTATTGCAGAAACAACTAAAGTTGTTTTAAAAGTTGAATATATGATTTCGTGAAACGTTGGAGATAGGTCGGAAAGGAACATGGATCCATGATGCTTGATCAAATAAGAAAGTCATCGCACTCTTCTGAAACATTTTATTGTTTGCTCTTCAAATACGTTTCATGCGTGATAACCTACTATATGTATATGTTCTAGATTAGATTCTCCTAGTCATTGAAATATGTTTTTCACAAATTTTTTGCTCAAATGTATGCAGTGGCTTTTTCGAAGGTACGTTGACATTTTTTATATTTATTGATGAAAAAAAAGTACTCAGAGCCTGTAAATTTACCGTTTAACATTTTGGTGTGTTAGCTCTTGTGTGTGAGCAGGACTAAACTGAGCTCCGTAGCCTCGCTCGTGGTGGTGAGGTGCTGTGGCGTGCCATTTCCAAGTAGTGACCGATCATCTACCAATTTTGGAAGGGTTTCATCTTTCATTTAAAAAATCCTTATTACAGCCCTTTTCGTTTGGTTACGACAATAACTTCAGTGGGAAGGAGGTGGCACATGCTTCGTTACTGAGTACTCTGAATGCAGGGAAGCTTTGGTATGATCCGTTACCAGTGGTGGTTGCCTTGCTGGGGAGCGAGGACTTCGTGGTACGGGCAGAACCCGTAAACGAGGGAGGGATTTTCAAAATGTTAAAATTAATTTTAATGTGGACTCGCTTTAAGACCAATCTGGCTTTATTTAAATTCATTCGATTAACGAATGTATTGTTTCTGTTAACCTTTCACCTGTTAGCCTCCATTGAATGGATGATGAGTATTCCTAACCTTAGTGTCTAGATCACATGTATAATATTTGTTACCGTGTACAGTTGATTGTTAAAGTTGTGTTTTCTTGATTCATTCTTCTTGTTCCAACCGAAGCTAATTGTTCGTGGCAATGATTGAAAGTGCTCAGGTTCTGTGCTAAGTCCATTCTAACAGCAACACGAACGTGTACAGGTTCTGTGGAAAGTCAATTCTAACAGCAACACAAACGCGTACAGGTTCTGTGCAAAGTCAATCCTAACAACACAAACGTGTACAGGTTCTGCGCAAAGTCCATCCTAACAGCAACACAAACGTGTACAGGTTCTGTGCAAAGTCGATTCTAACAGCAACACAAACATGTACAGGTTCAGTGCAAAGTCAATTCTAACAGCAACACAAACGTGTACAGGTTCTGTGCAAAGTCTATCCTAACAATAACACAATGCTGCCTGAGGGGCGACAGTAGCGCTATTAAGGCTTACATTTTATCTTACTAAGAGAAATGGCATTCAGGAGCGTCATAGAGATGCATTGTCTTGGTGTCGCCCTCAGAGCACCTGGACTTAATGCTTCCGGGGAGATAGGTATGATTCCTGAGCTCCACCTGATGAGACATGGTCGTAGCGCCTACATTTGATAGCGCACCTTGAGGCAGGAGCCCTTTTGTGGTGTACTCAGCTTCTCGCTGCCCAATTGACTACATGTCTTATGAGATATTGTGGGAGTAGTTTTGCGGTTGAGATGGCCTTATCTTTCCTTTTTCCCCTTCTCTGTCTCTCGTAGTTGAGTCCGGTGTACAATGCGACCGACCTCCTGTGTTAGGGTATCGTGTCTATTTATTTCTCCTTCTGACTTCACAGTTTTGTTTATTATAGCTACAGATTCGGCAAAGTTCTGCACCCTTGTGGTGTTCCTTCTTTGAACTGAATCTTTACTGAGTTTTACTCTGATGCTCGTCTCCATTGAGCGTGAACTGTAGCAAACTCTGAAAATAATATTGATGAGGCTAAAACAGTAGTGTTTGTTGCAGGAGTTACATTACAATCCCAGCTGGGAGTTGTAATGAGGTATTTTGTTTCTCTTTCCCTGTACCATGTATCTCTCGTAAAAGAGGCAGGCGTACCGTGATACTGAACAGCTGTACTTGTAGTAGAGGAGGCCTGCGTTCCGTGACACAAAATTCGAACTGATATCCTCGTTTCTACTTTATTGTTTACTTGTTCCTTGCGCTCTTTTTCTTCTCACCCTTTTTTTATATGTTGATATGTTTACGCTATTTTTTGCTGGCTTAACGAACCAAGACACTGAAATTTCACGTTCTGGTGCTTTCACAGGAACGAAATCGTTACAGAGTTGTGCCCTGGTGGTTGATTCACCAAAGCGAAGACGGTGGTCAAGTCTTGAACAAAATAGCGCTCTATCACAGGCTGTGTGGGGTCCATTGAGTAGCTGTGGTGGGTGGATGTGCTGATGGTAGTAACTCCAATCACTGGACTTGTTGTGCTTCAGAAGTATTCACTGGTTCGAGTAAAGTTAGTAGTATGACTCATAGAAAGTTATTTCTGGGTAATTAAGTACCTGTAGTCTTAATCTTCTTGCTTTCGTTATAAGGAAAGCTGTAGTATCGCCCAGTCGACCAGCTGCACGAGTGCCTTTGTGTGTGCAAAGGTCTGACATTTCAAGATTTTAAAATGCCTTACGCCTCTGTTGGCAGCCTGTGATCAAATTTTATCACAGGGTTTCACAAATGAAGATTCAGCTTACACTTCAGAACATTCAGCCTACACCTCAGTAAATTCACCTTACACTTGCTGTACATTCAACCTACACTGGCTGTGCATTCAACTTACATTTGCTGTGCATTCAGCCTACACTTGCTGTACATTCAGCTTACACTTGCTGTGTATTCAGCCGAGATTTAGTCCAGCTCAGTACACACTGCGAGGTGCTGCCATCGCTGTCTCGGATCAATTGGACAAGTGGCTGGGGGTAATTTAATAACAATACTGCACGGCAGTCAGCCCCGCCTTTGGGAGAGGGTGCTCAAGTAAAGGGTTAGTTCACACAGGCGCTGCAGGAAAACAAGGATTTTTTAACTGAGTGAAGCTCCTTCGTCTGTGCAGCTGGGAGATACGCTAGGCTCGTGCCTCCCATATTGCCTTCCTAGTGCTTCCCTTATTGCCTCCCTCGTGCCTTCCTTAGTGTCTTCCTAGTGCTTCCCTTATTGCCTCCGTCAGTGCCTTCCTAGTGCTTCCCTTATTACATCCCTAGTACCTACTTTATTGCCCTCCTAGTGTTTAACCTATTTCCTCCCTAGTGCGTCCGTTATTGCCTCCCCATTACCTTCCTAGTACTTCTCTTATTGCATCTCTCGTGCCTACCTAATTGCCCTCTGCGTGCCTAACTTATTACCTCCCTCGAGCTTTCCTCATTGCCCCCCTCGTGTCTACCTTATTGCCCCCTCCCCTCATGCTTTCTTTACTGCCCCCCTCATGCTTAAATTATTGCCTCCCGCGCTGCTCACTGTGATACACTCAAGAATCCTTTACGTAAATAGGGCCTCAGAGGTGGGAAATTCTTATTCACGATTGATGTAAAATTTGTTCGGCTGTGGATATGAGTTGTAAATGCAACATTCACCGCTAATGTGCGACTGCCTCAAACTAATGCATACAACGCCGTCATAGTGGCCGAGTGGCGAGCATCCTCGCTTCCGGTGCAGGAGCCCGAGACTCGAATTCCGTACCTGTCGTTGTCGGTGCATGTGGAGCATCGGTTGACAGATACATACATATGATACATGTCCTGCATGTGACCAGGATACTCAGATAATGATCTTCATCAAGTTTATCAAAGCGTCCCTACGAGGCTGTACTTCAAGTCGCACCATAGAGGATGGGAACAGTCGCTGGGAGCATCATCACAAATATTAAGACGTTCGCTTCAAGATTGAAAACATGATTCCATGAACTGTTGATTTTTACCGTCGTGAGACATACGAGTACACTGAAAAATTTGATTATATTTAAATAAATATCGAACAACTCCTCTGTACATATTAATACTCGAATGATACCAAACTTGCAACTTTAATAACATTTAGTTTTTGTAGGCAGTTAGGATACTGTAATTGTATACAGCTTTTTTTACTGCTTTGTTTCTTCCAATGAATTTACCCTTTCCTTCAGCATCTCTCAGTTTCTGCCAGGTCAATCCTCTCTGCATGTCTGTGTAGTTTCTCCAATCCACTTTCATAATAGACAGTCTATCTCCTCTGTATGTGTCCGTCCTATTACTGAAGAAAAAATTTTGGACTGAAATCAGAACGTGTTTACAAGTACTATAAGCATTCTATTGTGGATGCCAAAAACGCCTGATTACTATAAAATATGGCATTTTTCTCCGTTATTAGCCCTCTTCTCTTGCACGGCCATGTTATCAGTAGATAAATACGGAAAGAAAGTTCTGTATATATTCATGAAAACTATTCATTTGAAACACAATAATTTGCCGTAAATCTTTAATCCATTCGTTTTTATAAGAATTTCAAATTAGTCTAATCAAAACCGTGGAATTTCTACGCGAACTATCTAGTATGTAAATACAATGCAGCTTTGTGAGCATACGCACAGCGTCGTGGTGTTGCAGGGCACGTCCTGGGGAGTTGCCCTGCCTCTGCTGCCGCTTTCATTATCTTTCATGCTAACACTCTACTGCAATTTTAGTTATTTTTGCTCTCAATTCTTGGTGGTAATTATCAACTGCAACGTATACTATTCACAGGATAAATTATATCATCTATTAAGTTCTCATGATGTTATAGATCGACAGAGGATACAATTAACTATAAAAATGATTTACGTCACAAGTTTCACTTATATTGGATTCAACATCAGCTGAGTAAAATTTAAATACGAATTTTAGCTGAAAACACAGCAATACCAATTTTCTGTACACTTCAACGCATCGTGGATTTCACATCTTTTGAGATATATTGTGCACATCATAAAATAAAGGAACATTACATGAAGTTACTTGGTGTATGTTACTTCTTAAGAACCAACACGAAATAAAATTCTGCTCGTACAGTAATATATAACTCTCAACAACCCTGTGCAATGTTAAAATAATTTTCACTCATTGCCCCACTATAATTTATAAACCATTATACTGGACGACTTACCGTGCAAGCTAAGTAATGGGCGTATGAGGCCTCGTGTATGTAGTCTCCAGAGAGCTCAGAGTTCCATCCTAACATCTCATTGCAATTCGCTCGCTGTTTTTGACGGCACGCGAGAACAAATCGTTAATCAGACGACATTTCTGCTAACTTTGCGAGACCAAAGTTAGCGAGTGTTCACGCCTCATGACTGCACTTGCGCTAATCCGCCATATTTCGACCCGCTTCACAAAAATTACATTAAAATGTTGCTATTACGCTCGAGTTCTGCTTCCCGTCCACAGAGCGTTGCTATCAAATTAAAGGCCGTGGCGACAGACGAGCTTCTGCACTTCTTAGTTTGAATAGATTTCCACCGAAATTCTCAATGGATTAGAACTTTTAATATTCGATTTTTCGTCTCTCTGAGCTTGTGCGAGACCTGATCATAGTAAGCCTCGAAAAGTAATTAATTCGATGACTGCAGAAAATTAAAGTAGATAAACATGTGAACCACGTCCATCCCTCGTGGTGGACGTGACGGAGCTCTTCAGGAGCCCTGGCAAATTGAGGAGAGTTAAACACGGTTTCAACACCCCTCCCCTCCCCTTCTGGCCACTTATTAACAATTAACACAGACGATGAGGGGTCTTCACACCTCGTAGCACTTTGATAAAAGAAACAGTTGTTGAATATTTTCGGGTTTCATCAATCACTCACACACAGTAACATATTTTTAGGGCTAATTTCAGCTCAAGTCCGCTGCCTGAACAGCGCTACTGTATCTAATTACGATACTGAACAGTTCAGTGGTATCTAAACTATTACTAAACTGTTCAGTGGTATCTAAACTATTACTAAACTGTTCAGTGGTATCTAAACTATTACTAAACTGTTCAGTGGTATCTAAACTATTATTAAACTGTTCAGTGGTATCTAAACTATTACTAAACTGTTCAGTGGTATCTAAACTATTATTAAACTGTCCAGTGGTATCTAAACTATTATTAAACTGTCCAGTGGTATCTAAACTATTACTAAACTGTTCAGTGGTGTCTAAACTGTTACTAAACTGTTCAGTGGTATCTAAACTATTACTAAACTGTTCAGTGGTATATAAACCTGTCACTAAACTGTTCAGTGGTATCTGAATTGTTAGCAAACTGTTCGGTGGTACTGAACAGTGACTGACTGCATTAAGCAGCACTTTTGCAAAACTGAGCAAATTTATTTTTTCATAACAAAGTAATCCATTTAATTATAAGTCACTTATATTTTACGTCGTACAAAATCGGAATATTTTGATCTTATGTATTAAATAACCCTAATTATGTGTGACAATAAATTACTATTACGTGTGTATGTCATGAATAAAATCATAAAAAAATTTATTTGCAATATTTACATTTTTTGATTTAAAATTTACGCAAAGTGCTTTGATGATGACTTCAACGCAAAAAAACTGACTTTTGTGAGCCGTGAGCGTCAATGGTTCCTAAAACCAAATAATTGAAATACGTAAGTAGTGCATATTCTATGGAATAGCATGGTGGCGCATGAGTTAGTAACACATGAATTAAAACTAGGGATTCTAGAGGCAGGTGGCTGGAAGTAAAGAACCAAACAGCCCTTAAATTCATACTCTTGAGGGTTCAAAAAGTTTAACTCAATTGTATTAACGGAATTAAAAACACACACCAGCATTCCTCGCTCTCTGCAGTAGAGCCACAGTGTGTTATGTGACTGGCCTGACTGTAGTGGCATGTTATGTGACTGACATGACTGCAGTGGTGTCATGTGACTGGTCTGACTGCAGTGGTGTGTTATGTGACTGACATGACTGCAGTGGTGTGTTATGTGACTGGCCTGACTGCGGTGGTTTGTTATGTGACTGGCCTGACTGCAGTGGTGTGTTATGTGACTGACATGACTGCAGTGGTATGTTATGTGACTGGACTGGTTGTAGAGGCATGTTATGCGACTGACATGAAAAGACTGGGATGTGGACTTTGCGTGTCTCCAGTATCGATGCGTAGCGAAGTTCTCCACATTATATTTTTGTATAATTCAAGTTCCAAGAGCTGCGTAAGCCATAAGTGTATTGTAAGGCAAATCTAACGGACGTACTTGTCAGTTAATTTGCTCGAACGCTGATCTAAATCATCCATTGTAATTTACACGGGTGAGGTGAGTGATAGTATGCTAGGTCAAATGTGTAGGCAAAAATTAATTTACCATAAATCGCCACGGGTTAAGGGATTCCTAATTGCTTAATCTCCAATTTATTTACTATCTTATTTCACTCGATGTGCGCTGAGGTACAGTTCTATAACGTCAGGGTCAGATATGCATAGTTATAGGAACACATTTTTTCCTCATGATGAGAGAAATTCAAGAAATTTGCTCCAGTTCGTGGTTAGTAGGGGTCTGGACTCATCAACAGCGTGACTGAGTACAATTCTTATTGTCAGTTTGCCGCAGTAAAGGCAAGATAACGACATTTTTATTGCCTTCAAGCGCCCTGAGTGAGAAATAAGTGCCATCTCAGACGTCGTATGGAAAGCATGGCGTTAGGAAAAATGGGCTCTTTGATAACAGGCGGTTTCAGAATGCTGCAATTATCATGAAAATACTAGTATTTTTATCGCTAAATACTAGTATTTTCAGTAGTATTTTCATCGCTGTTAATTATTTTTACTTGTTAGTAAAATTTTTATCCAATGCACAACTAATTATAACAATTTTAACATTGCTAATCGAATATTTATCAAAATATCTTTAATTATTACAAAAGTATTTCCGTGAACACCATCGAGCTGTTGATACAATGAAAATTTGTAGTCATGTGATTGCCCTTCCGGTGATGCTGAAAATAATTCAGAAATGCGCTTAAAAATGATGTCATTTTGTTGACAACCAAGTAAAGTTTCGTAAGTCGTAATGCAATGTTTATCGCAAATTTATATTTATTGTATCTGAAATAGCTCAAACTTTTCAGAAAGCTTTCGAACTCTTTTCAGTTCAATCTGTTATACAGTTACGTGAGCTTAAAAAATTCTACTAAGCTGCGATTGCAACTCTGTGAAGCCAGCAATATAATGACACTAAGAATTATTAGCCTCTAAGAACTGTTAACCATACTGGAGAGAACACACGATCTAGTTACTCAGTTTAGAGGTACCTCCTCAGATTAACTCGACCTCTTGTTTTGTTGCTGCTGCGGTATTCATCACGTCTTCCAGTGCATCTATCAGGATAATGATGTCTACAATGCATTAAAATCTACTTCAATCTAAGCTGGAGTAATTCATTGTAGACTCTGCAGTTGAAAATGTTTTAATTAAGATCACTGATGTACAAAATTCAGCCGTCTTCTAATATGTGGTTTGTCACTCCATCATTGAGGGACAAACAAATGAAAAACCAAAATTATGAACAAAATTAATTAGCAAAGCATTAAGCAAATTTAAGATAGTCATTGGTAGCCAGTAATTGTTCTTCCAGTATTTCAATCTAAAGAAGCAGAAATTAATGTAAAGTTGTTTCTTTATTTTTCATCCTATACAACATTGTTGAGTGTGAGGCTGCACGTGAAGCTATATTTTCTTTGAAGTTCCCCATTTCTTGCTCTGACGATTGGTGGAATTGAAAAAAGTAGCACGCAGTTTTTAATAATGGAAGTAGGGGCTATATGTGCTAGTCTTCAAAGCCTCAGATCAACACGACATAGTAGAAGAATAGCGGAAGTACTTTACGTACGCGATTGTGTAAATGGTGTCACCTCAGTTTGTACTAATCCTAGTTTTTCAAAATTTCTGCACCAAAGTGATTGTTAGTACAACAGAGACTGGAAATAGCTCCCGAGAAAGGACTGACTTGTCGGGAAGATTGGGTAAAAACTTAACGTACCTTCTGGCTTGAGGCTACATGAACTAGTTTTTGAAGTTCCGATAAATACGACATAGATGAAGACTATTTAAATGGTTCAGGTTATGTAATTTTCCTTTTCTGAACTTATCTGTAGTATTGAGTGTCTTAAATTTCATTTCTCTCAATCAATTGCTCCGTTGTGTACATGTCCTTAAAATACATTCTGTAACGATGATCTAACAGTTAGTTATTGAATTATTAATAGTTTAAAAATTTAAAATATTAGAATTTAATACAGGATTTCTTCTCAGTCTCTGACGTTGTCGTTGGCACCTAGCAGATGCAACTCTCGTGCTTGACGATTATCAAGGATAGGTGAAGTAAAGAACAAAATGTCTGCTACGGTAACTTTTACGATACCATTATCACACTATATTGTCGTTTATAATATTAGTAAGAAGTTTATTTAGAGCAAAAAAACAGACGTTTTCAGCCCATGCACAAAGGAGAACATTTAAGTATAAGTTTTAACGAAGGTACCGCTGAAATCTTGCACCAAAATAATACCCTGCATGGAAGCCATGCGTTTAGAATAGAATAGAATAAGGCAATAACTAAGAGTCGTTTAGTCGATTCTTGGGTTGTGCTCCTTGTAGAGGGGCACATTTTGTAAATGTACTGCTACATATTTAGTAGTACATTCCTATATTACAGACTTTGGGCAAAAATTTATTTCTCTGATTGATTCATTGTTTTCAACTGAGAATTTTGGGATGGCGTGAAATAATATGAAATGCAACTTCAAATGAGCTTATATGACTTACCAAGAAGCATACTACCAGAAAGCAGTGCTCGTAAACAAACACCAGACTTCTAACTTATGTACTGAACAAAACTTAGCTTTGCTATACAGCAACTGGTGGGCTAAGCAAGGTGCATCGTTGAAATTCTGTTCGTGTTCATGTGAGTGTATTACATTGAAAATGACCACAACAGCACAATTTGGCAGTGCACTCAGTTTGTACATTAAATTATATACAAATATAATTTGTTTTGTTTTGCAAATGAACGATGCACTCCAGCCCCTGCTCGCCAGAGCTGCTGAATGTTGCCAAACTTCGTACATGTAATGTCAGCTGGCGCCTGCAATAGTGCATTTGTCCATCATTTTGAGCTGACGGTGCTATGATGCACACAAAGGCACGTCCCCAAGAACAGGCCATTATACAATACCATGATTGGCCAACCTCCCTTCTCCTTAATTTGATTTGTGGAACCTTACTCTACTGATACCTGTTGGACAGGGAGAGGGTCGGAATGTTCATGTAATGACCGTTCAGTAGAAGGCAGAATAAATTAGTTTTGAGCACATGCCAAAAAATGCTGTAAATGAAAGAACGTGCTGGATGGGAATTACAGAAAATTATTCTCTCATCAACGTGAACTTCAAGATTGCGACCATAGTCGCAAGACGCTGTGCTCACATGCCCTCCGTGACCGCAAGTTTGGAGGCTTCCTCCAGAGGCGCGTAAGCACACAAGCTCAGGTGGGAGAAGATTGTAAGTTTGTAAGTACTGATGTATTTATTTATTGAATGTCCCGTGTGAACTCATTGTATCTGAACTACATGATATTTACGGGTCTAAACCACAGTTAAAACTCACAGCTGCTCTGCTTTTTATTAAATGAAAGTGAGGGCCCTGCTTTGATTGCAATCAAAATTTACGATCGCTGAATATGTAGTTAATGTGTCCACAACAACTTAATGAATCAAATATTCCATTTGCCATCAGAAGTTAGGCATCTACGAGCCAGTGTGGCCAGAGCAAGCAAGTCTAGCAGCAAGTTACAGGGACGGCAGCTGTCTCCTGTATAAGTATATATAGGCGCGGGCTTGCCCAGATTTATTCCGTTGTCTCATGTAGACAAACTATAGGTGCAGATTTACTCAAATTTGGTCAAGAACAGCTCACAAACTGTCTACTTGCGTGTAGCTTTTGTCGAAGCACGTGCTGGCTGAAGTGATATCTCTAGCTGATAGTGACACTACTGCACTTTACGCTTTACTGTTAGTCGAGCAGTAGCAGTAGCAGTAGCAGCAGTAGCAGTAGCAGTAGCAGTAGCAGCAG
>VCRD01003478.1:0-55601 GCA_006783055.1 Trinorchestia longiramus
CAAAGCCGATCGTATCACTTCCCCACGGAGAACATCACCCACGAAATAATCACGACAGGAAAATAACACGTTCCCTAAACTCGTGGCTCTAAAGACGTACTCAGCACAGCGTCACCCACTGAAACGATTGCTTTAAGGCCTTGGACTGCAGTTCAATTTAAAGAATGTCCTCGGTGGTGGTGACTCCTCGTCTAGAGTGCAACTTCGCATCATAAGAGTCTTAGCCCAGTTCCTGTCCACTGTGGGGAGGCTGGAGGATCTCTAAAAAAGAAGAAGGGAATTGGACGGACTCCCTCACTCTACTGAACTAATACTGATATGAGTTCTGTGAATTTTTACGGAGAGACTGAAAACTGTGACAAGAACCTAAAAACCTCTTACAGAGAAAGTGGAAACTTTGACAAGTACCTAAGAACCTAAGAACCTTTTACAGAGAAACTGAAATTGTGACAGGAATCTGAGCTGCAGTGCAGTTGCTGGAGTCCAGGCTGGTGGGCTGAGTGTCACTACACTTGCCAGAAGCCTATTTGGAGGGCTCCAGTTCTACCAACCAACCAACCATCGTGTTTGACGGCATGGATGGAAAATCATTGATAAAAATCAAGAACAGAAGTGGACCGAGAATAGAACCTTGTGGAACGCCGAAATCGTTTTGTATGGGTAGTGAAATTGTGTTTTCTAGTTTGACTGCGTGAAGGCGGTTTGCTAGATAGCTCTGAAACCACTGTGTGGCGATGCCTAAGTTAGAGATTTCAAAGACAGGAAGTTTTCAAAGTATGCTTCCAATGGGTAAGGGGACACTGCGGCATAAGGGGAAATGAGGCTGCAGATCGAGCAGCTGTTCTCAATAATGAAAATAACAAGAGAGTTTGGACTCACCTTTGCTATGGTGAGTCAATCAAACAGCTCTACAACAGCTTCTCGGAGTACTGGAGGCAGAACTGGTTCCAATTAATGGAGTCTACAGGTAAGGGCCGGTTTTTGGCCATTCACACTGAATCCCCAGCTACCCCAGTGAGAAGAGAACACCTGTGCCGCTGGGTTGATTGTGCCATCAGCCGTCTTCGCCTGGGTCATGTAGGTGTAGCAGATCATTTGCATTGTACACAAGACCCGCCACATTGGGACAGCACTTGCTCGTCTTCGTGTCGGTCACACGGGGCTCCGGTCACACCTCTATCGCTTTAGCATTGTGGAAGATCCCTATTGCTCTTGTGGTGCTGAAGAAAGTATTGACCATATTTTTTTCTCTTGCCCGTACTACGCTGCAGAACGTGCCACCATGAAAAATTCCTTGATTCCACTGAATGTGCCTTTCTGCTTGAAGAATTTACTTGGAGGTGGCCTCTTTCTGGAACCAACTCAAAAAGAAATTGTCAAAATAGTTGCTAAGTATTTAACATCCATAAGGAAAATTAAAACCATCTGAAATTTCTTAAAAATTGCAACATTTCAGAGAAGTGAACGGAATCTCCAAGTGGAACTACCCAAAAAAACCTCTTGTATCCGTTTTCAGCCTGGGGGCTAATTTTCAGAAAACAATAAAACATCCCTGAAGGCGTGGAGCTGCATGGACCCATCTCCGAAGCTCCAATAAAAGTGAAACAAGAAGAAGAAGAAGACAGGTTGAGACAATGGAACATTTTCTACTGAACTGTGACAACTACTCAGCACGGCATCACCCACTGAAACGATTGCTTCAATGCCTTGGCCTGCAGTTCAATTTAAAGAATGTCCTCGGTGGTGGTGACTCCTCGTCTAGGGTGCAACTTTGCATCATAAGAGTCTTAGCCCAGTTCCTGTCCACTGTGGGAAGGCTGGAGGATCTCTAAAAAGAAAAAGGGAATTGGACGAACTCCCTCACTCTACTGAACTAATACTGATATGAGTTCTGTGAATTTTTACAGAGAGACTGAAAACTGTGACAGGAACCTAAGAACCTCTTACAGAGAAAGTGGAAACTTTGACAAGTACCTAAGAACCTTCTACAGAAAAAATGAAATTGTGACAAGAATCTGAGCTGCAGTGCAGTTGCTGGAGTCCAGGCTGGTGGGCTGAGTGTCACTACACTAGCCAGAAGCCTATTTGGAGCCTTTTTGGAGGGCTCCAGTTCTACCAACCAACCAAACCCGCAGTCTTTCTGCACAAGGCAGAGACCTGACACATGAGACAGGCCGTAGACCACTTGACCATGGTGACAAAGCTTCAAGAGCTTTGAAGACATAAATGGAATGTAAATGTAAATGACCTGAACAAAGTAATGGCAAAAATGTTGTATGGCGCAGCAGAGCAGATAGTTAGGAAAGTAAAATGTACACAGTTTACGGGAAAAGCTAAGTGGTTTATAAGAGAGATATTACAGGAACAAATGAGAAAAAAGATTTTGAATAAGAAACAACATTAAGTACAAAAATTGTGTGAAAGACATAGGATTGCAGAAGTTAAATGGCAGGCTGCATGGGATGAATACAAAGATAAGGAAAAGAGGGTAAAAAGAATGATATGAGGCTAGAGTGAAAAATGAAAGACAAATTAGTAGTTGATGGATGCAAAGTGGGTGATAGGATACAAATGGTGAAAGCAGTTATGGACTTTTGGAGATGTTGGTGAAATGAATAAGCCATTGATAGTGTAAAACCAATACTTCTTAAGATTGGTGAATTTGATTTACTAATGAAAGATAAAATTATGTGTATAGAGATTGAGCATTTTTAAAAAGGGGAAAAATGGGAAGGCAAAGGATCCTGATGAAATTGCATATGAGTTCTATAAGCATAATGATGGCACTATGATTGAAATGTTCTAATGTTTGTTTGATGAGATAAGGAGAAGTGAAAGGGTCCTAGATGAGTGGAATAAATGTAATGTAGTTTTATTCTATGAGGGTGGACATAGAGTGTGAAAGAACTAAAAACTATAGACCTATTGCTCTGACTGACACTGTAAGGTTTTTTGTGGAATCATAAAAGAAAGGTTGAAACATGTGGTGGAAGAACAAAGATTAATGGAGGAAAGAACAATGGGTTTAGGAGAGATAGATGTGCTGAAGACAATTTGTGTGTGTAAGTAAAGTAATTGAAAGAAAGAGGAAGGATTATGAAAAGGTGTATCTTGCATTTCTGAATATGTATTGAGATGGTGTATTACAGAGTAGACAGTATGAGGTTAGTAGACATGCTGGGAAAAATTGGTTTTGGTGAGAAGATAGTGAACATTGTGAAAAGTTTGTATGAGAATACATGTGCAATCTATTGGCTGGAAGGTTTAGTGACAGGACAGGTGAGGAGTATAAGAGTAGTGAAACAGTTGTACTGTCACCCTTGCTGTTTGGATTATAACAGAAGAAGAAGGTTATGGACAAAGTTGGTGAGGAGAAACTGAGTTGTTTGCTGTATGTTAATGATATTATTGTGGTTTGTGAATCAGAGCAGGAACTGCAAAGGATGTTGGAGATTGTGGATGGATACAGTAGAGATTTCAAGGTGAAATTTGGAGGAGGTAAAAGTAAAGTCATGGTTAAAATGGTAGTGAAACTAATAGAGGTAGAGAATGGAATATTGAAGAAGTTAAGATTGGCAGAACTAAGGAATGTAAGTACCTGGGATGTATGTTTAGTGAAGATGGATATGCAGAAGCAAAAGATGAGAAAGTGGCAAAAGCTATGTAGTGGTGTGGAAGACTAAGCAGTGTAGCCAAGTATAGAGCAAATGAGTATGAATGTGTTGGAGGAATTTAGAAGTATGTTGTGGTACCTAGTATATTGTTTAGTATGAATGTTGTGGCATGGATTGGAGAGACCTTGAAAAGTTGGTGTTGTAAAATAGGGTTGGGTGTTTGGCATTAGACACTCCAAGATGGATGGCTGTAGAATCCATTAGAAGTGATCTAGGGTAGTCTGTTTTCTGAAAGAATGGTAAAAACTGTTGAATTGTTAAGTGAGAATTGAGCAAATGGAGAATAAAAGGTGGGTTAAACAAATTTTCCAATGGAATCTAGGTGAAAGTCTAAGAAACAAAATTTGCTAGAGGCATGCCAGAAAACTGAAAATTCGAAAGATAATTTGTCAGCATTGGTGGATAGTGAATGATTGGTTATTGATAAATGATGAAATTGAAGGACTGAGTGGGATTGTAAAAAGTGGAGGAAGGAAATTGAAAGGTTAACAAAACAGTAAGGTTTGAACAAATGGGAGCATGATATGATAGGGAAGACTACTCTAACTTGTATGTCAGTAAGAATGTACCAAGGGTCGAAATGTTCTATGATGGAAGTTTTCGTGGCCAAGTCATGTTTGCTGTCAGATGTAGGGCATTAAATGTAAATAGGTGCACATGGAGGTAGAATGAGAGGATAATAGGATATGTATGTAGTGTTACAGAGGAATAGAGGAACTACACCACTATTTAGAACCATAAATTTACTATTATTGCCCCAACTTTTATGTTGAAATCTCTACCATATCCATTCACAATCTCAAACATCCCTTGTAGTTCTTGCCCTGATTCACTAACCATAACAATGCTATCAGCATACAGCAAACAACTCAGTTTCTCCTCTCCATCTTTTAGTCCCAAACCACTCATTCTCAGACTGCAACTAATTTTTCAGTGGATAAATCAAATGGTAAGAGAGAAAGCACACAGCCTTTTCTCACTTTTCCTCTAATCCTCACCTACCCAGTCTCCTAAAATTTCAGCCAGTAGATTACACATGTATTCTCACACAGACTATCCACAAAGTTCACCATCTTCTCACTGAAGAAAGTTCTCCCAGTGGCTCTGTGCTGGCATGCTTCAGCAACTAATCATAGACTATGAAAATAAATTAAATGTAAGTATATAGCTGAGAATATAGATTGAAATAACTGACTGAGTACATTCTATAGAAATAAATGTCTCAGGATTTTATTACTGTGAGTTTTATTACTGGTATATGCTCTTATCATTCCTTGAGAAACATTTGAAATTACTCTTTCTCAAGATTGTTGAGGTTGGGCTAAAATCCCACCTACCTTCTAGCTTGGGTTACATGGGCTAGTTTTCAAAGCTAAATGAACACAACATAGAAGAAAAAGTCTTTAAACAAATGTAGATTTATGATTCCTCAATATAACAATAGATCTTCTTTAAGTCTATGTGTGAATATAGATGTATAAATCCTCAGTACCACAAGAGATTAACTCTAAGGCTTTTATTAATTAAGATACATCTATCATGAAAATCTATGTTGTGATGAAAGTGCAATATGTGGCATACAAGGTAAAGAAGGATGTCTGTATTTATGTGCTGGTGATACAAATGGTCATGAGAAAACATTTTATTATTGTATGTACCCTATTTATGCTTGTACAAACATTTGTATTTTGTTCAATTTATGCTGAATAGACAAGCTTAAAATTAGAACTAGCAGCATCAAATTTGATTTTTTGTATTAATAGAAAGATACTAGCATATTACTTGAAAAGTAGGATTGTTGTGTGCTGTATATGTATCATAGCATACAATAATGTTCCTAACAATCAAAAATAATGCCCTATTGATAATTTATATGTATAATCTTTATTCATTTTTTTCTCCAAGCTAAGATACTTTAGGGCCAAGCAATTATGAAGAGTTTACCTTATTTGCACTTGTACTTTTAATTTGTCAGACCACTGAAATTTTTTCTTCAACATCAGAGTTAAATTATTATATATTTTTTTAAAATGCATTTAATACTTGTATACATGTTTTGAGTGCTTTATGGCAATAAATGTTTGTTTGATAGCAATTTCCAGACCAACTTAAGTTACTATTATAGTTGTGGGTGATGGTGTGACCTCAACATACTATGAATGTTGGTTCTTAGAAGTCTGATAGGCTAAGAGCTGAAAAATTGGTGCGATAGTTACTGAAAATCAATGTTGTTCTTTAATTTTTTTCTATAAATATTAAGATGGTTTGTGTAGTATTGGGTACAAATTCTGAGATGCTGTACTCCAATCTTCATGGGAGTTAATTGATGTTTATTTTCTTTGTGTTTGACAAGCTTTGAGGGATGAAAAAAGTTATAAACTAGCAAAATATCTTCCTGTACCTATGAACTGCATATACAGGGTGTCTCAAAAAAATATACTCACACTTCAAATGACAAGATCCTTTATTTATGAACATACAGTGAAATAGAATAGCTCTGAATACGGAAGACAAATGTGATTAAAGAATCATGTTCGCAAATGTTCGAATTGATGACCATTATTGTCCAGACAACGCTGATAATGCACACCAAGGGTGTGTTACATTTACATTTTTTTGAGACACCCTGTATATTTGTGGTTGTTCAATGAATATTCTAGTGAAGTTTTGCCATCAGTGAAAATGAATAAAATAATCAAGTATATGCTTCATGATAAATCAGAACTGGGAAGTGGTTAACATTGACAAGGCAAGAGAACTCTTTCTAAAACTTAATAAAAAGTTGTAATGGCACAAGGTAGTTTTAGTTAGAGTAATATTGATGAATCTAATTTTCATTTAAAATTGTTTTCTGTAATCTTGCCATAAAAAATTGAAAACCAATGATCATGATAATTGTTTTTAAAATGTCTCTGCTCTCAAAATATTTATTTTTTCATGTTAATACAGTATTTTTATATTGTACTATTATATTCATTTTGTGCTTGTAAAGTTCCAGATATAATATACACCAGTGTTAAAGCTGTCTTCTCTTATGTGTTCCATTTGCTCCAGGTTTTTACTTTCTTTCTAATTGAGTAGTAAAAATTTAAAACTTCAAGAATAGAATGAATAATTAAATAATGGCTTCTGTTAAATCTTCAAATAACAGGTATGTTATAATGTGTGCTGATGGAAGTATCTCTGCATTATATGCAGGTTAATGTGTAGCAATTTTATTTTGAAGTTTTCTTGAGAGAGCTTCATTGTGATGACTTCATACTCTGATTTTTAACTTATTAATCTCTCTTTGATACTATGTTCTTAATTGTTGAATACTTGTGAGCTGTGTGAAAAGATAACAAGTATGATGTGTACCGAAGTGAGTAAGCTACACTATTGTTAGATAGATATTACCTCTCACATCCAGTAATCATAACTAATTCAAAATACTCCTCTATCAAATGCTCACTGGTACTAAAAGAACTTTGAAGCATAAGGACTGTACAATTCTTTTGTGCCATACATTGCTAGTGATTTGCAGCATATTAAAATCATTCTTTAAGGTAGAAAAATTTATTAGTCTATACCAATTTCATTCATTCTGTGTAACATCACTTGTCACTTCATTTTATCACTCATGGGTAGCTCTTTTTTGCTCATATGGATCAGAGTTTCTGAACGTGAAATAATTTTCTTATTTTAATGAAGTGATAATAAAGTATTCATGGTGTTTGTAAATTTGACTAATACATTTTTTGTTTGGTGCAGGATAGAAAGGGGCTCTGCCCACCCCCACATGGCACTCCAGGCTGGAACTTTGCCCAATAAGCAGCAGTGCTTAGCCAACTCTGATGCTGTTCCTTGTACTAGACCCTGTATGGCTGCCAATCCTTCTGCTCTTATTTCAGACACAAACCATGTATCTCAATCACTGCAAAATGAAACAGCTGATGTAACCAATTCTATTAGTTTCAAAACTAAGTGTAGTCCAAGGAAAACCATGGCAGCTGACAATTCATCAAAATCAACTCCAGAAAATGCAAGTTGTTCTGTAACTATCTCGGCTGCTATTAATAACTATGAATTTATTAGTGAATGTGATCTTTTCTCCACAAATAAGATTGACTCTTACAAAGTACAGGTACCTGCATTCAAAAAAAAACTATCAAAAAGAAAACATGGTCTAATTCAAAATGCTGCTGGGGCAAAATATGATCCTACAAATGTGTGTGAAATTATAACACCATTCAATTGTTCTTCTGGTACAAAAAGAAAATATAATATGATGGAGCAAAGTGGTTTACAGAAAAAAAGTGCTGAATGTTACTTCTCTCAAGCAAATATAAAAACAGATCCTGAAGAGCTTTCTGGGTTTGATAGTCAACAAAATCTGCATCCTATTGTGCAGCGCAAAAATAAAAGAACTTGCCAAAACATGGCTGCAGTAAATCAACGGCAAGAGCAACGAGAGGATCACAGTGGTAAAATTTATTCTGCAGTTCCACACAGTTCTCTGGAGTTTGTGTCAGTAAAAACTGAGCAAGCAGAGGGTAAGAAAGGAGTCATTTGTAATCTTGTGTTTTTGTTTTCGTTGAAGTGTATTCAATATGTTTGGTGGTGTTTTTTTACTTGTTTCATTTTATGTACTGTTAATTCTTATGCTTATTAGGTATTATTTTTCGGATAAAAAGTTTTTTATTGTTGAATGAAATCATGTGTTGTAGCTATTATTTATTCCCTAGTGTTATTGATAATAATATGCAATTACCAGTACCATTAATGTATTTTGATTTTAATATGTATTATGTGGTCAGAGTTTTCACTTACATTATGATTCATTTGTGCAGAACCTTTGCTTGAAATGCCATGGGCAAGTACCACAAATGACCCTCTGGCTGAGAACATAAAGACAGAACAAGACAATGAAGATTCCATCAACGACTTTGCTTTAGCCCCTGCTAATAGGAAAAAAGTTACCTCTGCTTCTAAAACAGTTATAAATTCAATTGGCTACACTATAGTGTCAAATTTGGTGCAGAAACTCAACGCTCCACCAAGCATCATTGATGAAGCATTCTCTCTATTTAAAAAGGTAACTTTATATTTTTCTAAAATGGTTATTTGATATTTTCTTTACACTTTTGAGGTAACATGGGCTTGATTCGACAAGCTTGATTCGTATTAACTGTTAACAAGTATTTTCTCAACTGCAGTAACAAAATACTGTGCGTGGTCACTGAATGGGGGAGAAATAATTTTGTTGAGAATGTCAACTTGAAAGCCTTTCAGATCCATTGTTTGACTTGTCACTTATTTATGTGTCCATGTTTTTCAAGATTGTACATATGTTAAAGGCCTGTGTTGTAATACAACAGCTAGACTTCAGAAACAAGAGCTGTAGAGCCATTACCTGTTTCTCTGATGTTGGTAAGAAATGTCAGTGTTACATACTGCCTGTAAATGTAAATGTTATATGCTGTGTCAGTGTTACATATAAGGTGCGGCAACATAACTTCCTTTTTCAGAGGGAAGCGCTTTGAAAAAAGGGAGTTAAATTGCTGCACCCTGTACTACCTGTAAATGTTGTGTACCGTGTAAATATTATGTGCTGTGTCAATGTTATATACTGTCCATCAGTGTTATACCGGGTGGACCGAAAAAACTGAACGCACATTTAATTAAAAATCTTGATTGTTTGGCTACTCCTATCTTGCCTTGCCGCATGTCATCAGAAAGCCTGTTAATTTAACCTTGAAGATGAAGTTTTGTTATTGTTGCGTACTGTAAAATGGCGTCGCAGGGAGATAAACGAGTGGAGGTGTCTACACTTCTTTGTGCGTGAATCAAAATGACAGGTTGCAAGTCAAATTGGGGTTTCCCGTTCTACCGACCGTTTATGCGATCAGACGTGCTGGCAGTGGTCGAAAGAGTGTTGTGAATCGAGACAGCTTGCGAGGTGCCATTTAAAGCAGTCCCTTGACGTTCATGCGCCAACACGCCAGGAGGCTCGGGGTTAAAACGGCCATAGTTGGACAAGCAGTCGCAAAGCTGGGAGGCAAGTCCCTCATTGTTGGGAGGCCGCTACTCGCGCCAGCCATCCGCGCCAAGCGTTTTGAATGTTGCGAGAGGCTCATAAATGATCTCAAGTCAACTCCACCTAGTCGGCTGATCATCTTCTCAAATAAGAAGACTTGGACAATCGACCCGGTGAGAAACATTGAGTCCCACACATTGAAACCAAGGCATGTTGCGTTCGCCACCCAAACATCACCGTCTTTAAAGCATCCGTTGCCCGGGAGTAAATGACCATGAACATGGACTACGTTGTCAAGGCCTGCAAAACCTTCATGCGCCGTCTCGAGGCCATTATCGCTGCTTTGATGGCAGTTATATTGAATAAAATTGCTTGAAAATTTTGCTCCCTTTGGTTGAGTTTATGAGGTACCTAGGGCAGAATTTAGATTCATGGTTTGTTCAGTTTTTTTTCGGTTCACCCCGTATACTGTTTGTCAGTATTACATACCGTCTGTCAGTGTTGTGTACGGTGAGTTCGTTGACTCAATATTCATTCAATTTTGTTATTCATAGCTGAAGGATTTAATTTAATAGTGTTATTTTGAATAGAAAGACAGTAACTTGACTCAATTTATTGTGATATAGAAAGTTATTATCAATTATTTTATTGACTTTCATTCACGGTATACTGTTATATATCTCACTTGTAGTTTCATACGGCTACCAGCCATAGCAGGCTGTGCCTGGCCTCATCAGTACTTATGCTCATTGCTGCTCAGGTTGCTCCCTGTGGAATAATGCGCTCGCGCGCCACGGCCATCGCCAGCTCCTGCGTGTACTTCTTGTGTCGGCAAGACGGCGTCCCCAGGACGTTTCAGGTCAGCAGTCTGTGATGATGCATACTGGCTCTGGCCATGTGGTGGCAGGTTCACTTAATTCTAATGTTCAATCCTAGATTTGTGAGTTTTAGGTCTCATTTGTTAATGTAATACCGCTTTTTACTGTTTAGGAACGGTACAACAATAATTATATTTTTTTCCTTTAGAAAATTAATCTGTGGTTCAAAATCTATAGCGTTATCCTCCTCTAGGTTTCTCCCATCTCACTATCTAAGTAGGTATGGTTTGCTTAATGAGTTTGATATTCGTGTCAGTGTAAACACAGTAAAATCAATTCTGAGTCCTCAAGCGATGATGTATTAAATGGAAGAAGTTTCTCTAGGGTTTTTTCCGCTTTTAAATTGATTTTAGTGTAAAAACAAGTCATAAAAGATCGTCCAAAAGCATTCCAAATTTTGATGTTGTCCAATCCTTTTAATATTAAACCAGTACTTCTATCAACTTGAATACTTGAACTTTACCCGAAGGGTTATCGTATACAAATGTAAAGGATTGGCTAATTTCATTAGTTAAAGAGTGGGTTCTGTAAGAATTGTCTTTGGGAAGTGAAGTTTGTTGTGAGTCATTACCTTCATGACACTGAGCACTTGTCATGAGGGTTATTGTTCTTCATTGATGGTTCATTGGATAAGTTCTATGTACATACCTGATGTGTTGCTCCAAATTATTATCTAACCCTCTACTGGCAAAATTATTTTCTGGATATACCAATGAATTTCTTATCTGGCACATAATTTCTATATCCCTTTACTACCAAATTTATTTTCTAATTAACCAATAATAATTTTATCAGGTACATAACCTCTTTAGGGTTTCCTTAAGCCATATTAAGTTAAAAAGTAACATTTGTACCGAATTCGGTACGCTGGACAGTAAAGGTTTAAGGCTGCTTGACCATTTTAGTCAAGATGCCGCTTTTCTTCTTGCATTATAATTTGTCCTATTTCTTAGCTGCTAAAGACAGATTATTGAGCTGGGTATGTTAGGGCGAGACTGTGATTTTTGTTTCCGACCCTTTTTAAAGTTTGCTATGTATTATTGTTTCATTTTCATATTTGATGAAATGTACGCTGGTAGTTTCCTTTATACCAGAAACGCTACCATGGAGATTCCTCTCCTCTCAGCATCCTAACGTCCCATGCTTCTGAGCAAGCGTGAAGACAAGTGCAGTGGTAGAAGACATCTGTCCGTGATTTAGCTGTACTCATACTTGCGTCATTAATGGAGCAGAGTCTGCGCTTCAAGCATTTTTCCATCGATGAATTTTCTATTTGGCTTGAAATTCTGCTCAGTTCTTCAATGCTTATTGGTAATTCATAAAACAAAAATTTTTTTCCTGGTTGGTCAACTTTTCTCCCAATCATGTGAAGGTTGCACTTTTTTGTAAATTTTGATGCACACGATTTGTCTGACTTCATAGAAAAGTCGACTAATTCAAGAACTGTAATCTTTGAAGGATAGCTTTGAGAGACTAAAGTCTGTAATGATTTAATTAATGAAGATTGTTTTTTCATAGTTTTAATTTTACAAGGTATTCCCTGCAGCTTGATTTGTTAGTTTCTGTTGTATCTTTCATCAGTTTTTTACTGTATTACTTTCCGCTGGAGGTGAATGAGTACTAACATTGTACCCTTTGCAGTATCTCATCCTTTCACTTTACAAAAGAACCTGATTGACCGTACAACTTTCTTAAACGTAAGAGGGGGCCTAATCATAAAGGATCGGAAAATAATTTGGATTCGGTAAAGGCCAGCATCAACTCTTTTAATATGTAGTTTGCCAGTAGTATCAGTATTGTTATATTTTTAACAGTAGTGCTTTAAAATGTAGAAACTGTGTTGATCATGATTTTAGCAGTGAACCCATCCCTCGTCACCACATACGATCACCTAGTGAAAGCCTGTTCGAACTATTTCCACTCATGGTTCTGCTTCATTTTCAGGAGATTGCAGCCATTAGCAAAGTGAGCAAGAAAGAGCTGGGGCGTTGCTTTAAGTTCATCCTCAAGTGTCTTGACACCTCGCTTACGACACTCAAGACGGACGACTTCATGTGTCGTTTTTGCCATTCTTTGGGGCTTGGAGATGAGGTACTGCATTTTCTCAGTCATGTACTGGTAAAAATAACTCAGTCATTGAACAGGTTGCATATAAGGGGACCTAAAAATCACTTTATCGTGTTGAGCAGATACAAAGTTCTAGTAAATTGCCTTTGAAAAATAATACTGATAGTTTTTTGTATGTATGATAAAGGCTGACCATAATAACATAATTCAAAGAATAACATACTTTAGAAGCTCCAAAATATGGCTAAATACAGAGTGGAAGAGAGCAGCAATTATAAAATGTTACTTTTAAAAAATTTATTATTAGTTGGAGTATGAAGTAGTTTCTTGAAAACGAAACTTCTTCATTTTCCAACTTCAACTAAATACTTCTACTACATGCAAACTAAATCTTCGGGAAAAAGTTTAAAAAGAGTCCAGCTAAATTCTGTGTTCTTGCGTAGATATAACATCCACAAGAAAACGTAGCACTCAATTGGGGCCATTTTGCACGTCCCTACAGTGCATGCTAAACAACGCTTAATAATTAAATCCCAATAAAATTTACCTGATATCCAAAGTGCGAGTTACAGACTATCAGAAATGAGAAGAGTTTACACTTTTATTCAGAAAATTATTTAAAAAAATTTATTATTTCGATTTTTAAGTACAACTATTTATAAAACTACTCTTACGTAGAGACTCCCAGTATTCTTCTTTCAATCGCAATTTACTAGAACTTTGTATCTTTTTTATAATTTTTGGCAACTAAATGCTTAAAATGGTAAAGGGACTTTAGGGCAACCCTATATTGAATATATTGTATGAATTGCAAGCTACTCCTAAGAAATACGAAAAAAAATTGAGGTAGCCTGCTTTGAAAAAGTATCTCTTCTGTTTGCTTAGTATTATTGATCTAAATATTATTTGATGTGATATTTTCTTCGTTTCTAATTCACGTGTAATGTAATTTCTATTTATCACATTTATTTGGTAATCCTACTGGCATGTATACTCCTATCGGAGTTCTGTGTTCTGTAATCATAGCGTACCATTACATCTGCATGTCGTAAATTTAAATGTAATGAGAGAATGTAGTAGTGATCACTGGTGCTGCGATGTCCAGTCGTGTGTGTGCAGTTGTGATGCTCATAGTATAATTTCACCTTGCGCATCCTAAAGGCTTACGTTGCAGTAAATTAAATTTCTGAACGATAGCTTCTGGAAAAATAACTCCATCATAATGAATTGTCATTGTCATTTGTAGGTGATAGAAGCTGCTGAGTGCATCGCTAACGAGGCTACTCGAATGGACCTCGTGTCTAGGCGGTCTCCAGTCTCTGTTGCGACGGGTGCTATTTTCATGGCGTCCCAGGTAAATATTGTAGCGTACCAGCCTATTATTGTTGCTTACCAGGAAACTGTAGTAGCTTACCAGCTCACTTTAAAAGTTCCATCTGTGCACACTCATAGAATTGTCATCGAAGTTTAATCACCCTAACTAATCAGTTTTGTTCTTTAATGTTACGAATGGACAAAAATATATTAAACGATCGATTTAATATTAATGTATATTTTTCCAACCAAATAATGTTATACATATCTTCTGTATTATCCTTGGAGAGAAAATCGCTGGGGGTTTACTTTTGGCAGGCCTTATTAGGCGTTGTACTTTACTGTGGAAGATGTGAAATGTAGGTGTCATGATCATATACTCTACTGTGGAAGATGTGAAATTTAGGTGTCATGATCATATCTCTGTCTTCACTTTACTCTAAGTTGATCATCGCGGCCATGGAAGCATGAGACATCAGCATAGTAGGTCGTGCCTGTAATGGGCATATATTGATTGGAGATATTAGTCCATCAAATGTAGAGCTGGGTTTCTTCTGTTTTCGAATCAAGTGCTAAGAGAGATTCTAAGCTCTCATCACCTGTCCCTGTAGTCAGTGGTCTCTTCTCTGGTCGTGCATGAGTAGTTCTCCAGCGCCCTGTGCCACAGGTCTCCTGCGTCTCCATCAATGCGAGGCTAGGGAAACTATTGGGTTGTCCGGAAAGTTCGTGCCGATTTTTTAAGGGCAAGAAAAAGGTCAATAAACATTTGTTCTTACGTTTTTAATCAACCAAATATAAACCATTTTGTTGCACAATACGTCTCCATCTATCCTCTAACTCGAAAATACCTTCTTCCCAGAATTGAGGTGTTTTTATGGCAAAGAATTCATCAAGGTATCGTTTTATGTCATCCAAAGAATTGAAATTTTTACCATTAAGACTATTCTGCAAAGACCTGAATAGGTGGAAATCTGAAGGGGCAATATCTGGTGAATATGGAGGCTGAGGTAACGCATCCCAGCCGAATTGCAGCAATTTTTGTCTGGTTCGCAAAGAAGCGTGTGGTCTTGCATTAACATGTTGAAACACAACACCTTTCCTGTTGGCCAATTCTTGACGTTTTTCTTGAATTGCTGCTTTTAACTCATCCAGTTGAGCAGTATTTTTCAGAATTAATTGTCTGGTTACTTGGGAGACGCTCATAGTACAGAATTTCCTTCCAATCCCACTAAACAAAAAGCATAACTTTGTAGGGTGAAAATCCGCTTTTGGGAGGGCTAAGGGTGGTTCATGTCGCTTACTCCAGGATCGTTTTCTCTGAACATTTCGGTAGATAATCCATTTATCATCCCCATCCACAATTTGCTTAAAAAAATGCACAGCTTCGTTCCGTTTATTAAGCAGATCACAGATGGAAACGCGATCCAAAAGATTCCTCTCACTCAACTCATGTGGCACTAAAACGTAGCGATTTGTGAACCCAAAGCTTGACCAGGTGCTCATGAACGGCGGATTTTGATAGGTTGAGGCTTTCTGCCAATTCTCGGGTTGTGGAATGTAGGTTATTCTCAATTAATGACTTCATTTGGTCGTCATCTGTGGTGGATGGTCTCCCTGATCGTTCTTTATCAATAAAGCTACAATCTCCAGCTCGAAACTTCGCGAACCACTTTCGTGCTGTTCTTTCGGATACAGAGTCATTACCGTAAACTGCGCATATTTCTTTGGTTGCTTGCGAGGCATTTTTCCCTTTATGAATACAGAAAAGCAATAGGTGCCAAAAATGAATCTTTTTATCTTCCATTTTAAAGGGTTACAGAATTAACACAAGTTATAGGATCGTAAACCTTCTTCCATGAAAAGATAGTTTAAACTGTTCTCTAAATGGAAGTGTAGTTAAATCCTATTCTCTGGACTCAAACATATTCCAAAATAAGTCGAAAGATGAACTACTAAAGATCGGCATGAACTTTCCGGACAACCTGATACTGGTGATGTAGTTTAAAAGCCCTCCCTATGAATATTGCAGTCAAATAAATTATGTATATAGCACTGAGCTCAGTTGGCTGTCTCCGTGACTGGGAAGGCCTCGTGACTGCCCGTGATACTCTTAAAAAATCAATAGCTTTTCCAATAAAAAATCCTAATATTTATAGAAATCATGTTTTGACTTGTACAAATTTTTACCTTTCTGATTGAACGCTGTTCGTTTATTTTAGTTAAATTTAACTCAAGTTGTGTTATAGGAAATTAGGTGTGGAAGTATGTATGTATGAGTTAGAGGATAAGGCGTGGGAGGGATGAATAAGAGTACATACGTAAACATAACTGAAGCTATTGCAACACTACCGAAGCAGTGATGAAGTTGGCAGATATTGATACTGTCCTGTTAGTTTTGGTGTAGCGATGGCCAGCCAGTGAGAGAGTGTTGGTTAGTCAACTGTCTCACAAAGTCGGCCTATGATACATTGCTGTAGACATGTGTGATTGTATTATAGGTACAACTCGATTTGTACCACTTTTTCCTCATGAGAATAACTTTTGAGACAAAATCATGTGTAAAAACCTAATTACGCTAGTTCTCGCTTCCTTTCCTGAGAAAAATTTGTAGTAATTCTTTATTAACAACGAAAAAATTGTCCAATGTACACAGGCATCCGGGGTTCCTCGGTCGGCCTTAGAAATCAGCAAGGCGACGGGCGTCTCTGAGGCGACTGTGCTGGGTGTTTACCGCTCCATATATCCCTACGCTAGGGTGCTGTTCCCTCCCAACTTCAAGTTCCGTAAATCCATTGAGAACTTGACTACAACTCCGATTATTTTTTAAGCAATTCTGCTCGCTGTACTCGTTAAAGAAGTTGGGCGTAAGTATTAGACAGGAATGTTACTTTCGGCTGATGCACGGTGTGAGGAAGTTCTTGAGTTAAATTTTTCTTAATTTTAGGTAATTTTCCTATTCATTCTTTACAATTTCTCAGTTGATCGATCATGGAACAAGATTTTTTCTGAGAGTAGTGTTCGAGGTTCTTTATGAACATAGTTCTCGCGCTTTGGCTTGAAGACGTTCCATTATTGAAACTCGTGTGCTGAAAGTAGTAATACATTCATCTTTAGGCCAACATTTCTGAACCAGGGGCCACAGGCGTTTGACAAGGTAGGGGCCACGACCGGACATCGAAAAACTCCGACATGAGACAAGATGCCTCGTCACACCCAGCCGCAAGTGTTTAATTGATTGAATTGTTTAGCAAAATTTTTTTCTTTGATTATAATTTTAGAGTAAAACTACATGAGAGAAAATTGCGTTATTTTTATTGAAGGGCAAAGGGCGACGAGTGTTCAACGACTCGATGGGATGGAGCCATGGTCTATACAAAGTTGTGAAACGCTGTTATAGGCTCTAATTAATTGTTTTTGCCTCTTAAGTGTGTTGTTGGGTAATTCTTGCTGTATACCTCGGGGCTTCTCTTGTGCGTACCCTCAAGCAGGGGTAGAGGATTGCCATAGCACTGAGGGTCTTCCGGTTACATCCGAGATATGTTTCTGCAGACAAATGTAACGTTTATTTACAGGTCTAAATTATCCTATTTGATGATTTTTTCAACTGTTTTTTATGTACAAATTTTCTTATGTTATGGCTTTCCTTTTCTTCGATGCTCTGCCATCGGAAAAATGTGCCTCAGGTTTAGGAAACGTATTAGAGTAAAAAATCCTGACGAAACACTCGAGGAAGAGAGAAAGCAAACAAAGCACGCGGTATTCTTGCAGTGTTTGCTGTAATCCGAGCGACGCCATTGCTCTCTAACAAACGCCTCGTTAGGGCGTACTCTTCTGACATGCTCAGAAACGAGTTCACTCGAGACGTTTGGATTATGCGTCACGTTGCTGAGTCACATACATTTGTCGACTTAAGATCGCCGTCATAAAATCGAAACGCATAGCCATTGTTTTCTATACTGTTTGTAGTTATTAACGCACCTGACTGAAGTGGTGTGAAGTGTAACAAGGTCATGTATAGCAAGCTGGACACTATTGTACTGTATGTGTCCTAGAGTTAAGATAAGCCTTATTTACATGCGTCTTTTGGAAAAAGTGGCGGATGTGTTCATTTCTATAAACATGTTTTGAAAGTAATTCTTTCTGTTTTCTCTCATATGGATATTTGATACCAGGTAAGTTTCTATTCTAGGCTTTATTTTAAAACGTTCGCGTCCTGGTTTTTAGACAGTAAACCTGGCAATGTGGCCTGACGTTCAAACTTCAGTGTGTTTTCAAACACTAGTAAAGCATAGGTCGGAATTCACATGCGTTTTTCCTATAGACGGTTATTTTAGCCGCTTTTTGTTTGTTTAGTTACGAAATATTGAACCTCCCTTCTTGCAGTGGAGCTAATATTTTTTTTTAGTGCTGGCTATTTCGACAGTATTGCTTTTAAAAATATGAGTCTTAAAGTTGAACGTAGCTTTTGTGCGAAGTCCTGATGTGTGGCACCAATTGTACCCGATATGCAGCTCAGATGAAACATCATGCGACTTCCAAGTGGTCATTCACGTCTTTTAGTGTCTACTAAATCCATAATATTGCGGTGAGAAACCGGGATCTATCCAATCGGTTTTCTACTATTTCACAGCCTGTTACCGAGCATTGCATGCAGTCTGGGACGTCGCGACTCGTGGATTGTGCCAGGTTTTTCTTTCATTTTACGACTACTGGTTACTTTTATGAAGTCGAGCCTCCTGAGGTGGTATCTACCTAGCCATCGATCATTACAGCATATGGCCCAGTTTCGTGAGCGATTGAGACTTGTGTGCGCTATTAAGTATGAGTCTATCAACTCCGCTCTTTCACCTTAGTCTGTTGTTCATTATTTGTATTCAACGAATACTTGCAACGTTGAGCTATCTGTTGCAGTCGCATGCCACATCAATTATCTGGGTGTAGCTGCAGAATTTATTTATTTACCTTGGCACAAATGCACTGTACCTATAAAACTAAGAAAATACTAAACTAATTATTCTGAGTTAAAATTAATTTTCGCCCTCATTTTCCGTCACTGTTCGAGTATTTACCTGATGTATGAGAAAGATTTGTTACTGTAAGTTTGTTATATAACTTTCATCAAATTAGTAGCACAAAACACTCATGTGTCGTGCATCACCTTTCACAACAGTTCCTTGTCCTGCGCCGAGTGTCAGGCTCGATGCCTGTAAATACTTCGTTCTTTGCTATCAACTACTTTTCACGATAAAGTGAACTGCAACTCTCTTGAAGACAACGTTTTCGTCTTCTTTGTATTCTTTTTCTGCGCTTCTGGGAACTTCCATGTAAAAAGGACGTATCGAAACTATTGTTATGTGTTACAACAATATTAATTACGCGTCTTCTTGTATTGTTTAACATGGCGTGGACGAATGCTGTCTTGTGTAAATGGCCGTATCTCAATGCCACCAGTCTTGTTCATCTGTCGCTTATACGCAGCTCTGGTTTCAACTGATATGATATACACTCTGAAGTTTCTATGTAGTCTGTAACGAGTTGCAGATTACAACTAGATAAGGCGATACAAGTTGCTCGTGTGACTGTTGCATATTATGTTGCTGAGTATTCATTGTGTGACATAACATGGGAAATTGTTAGCTGACAATCAGCTGTTGGAGTAGTGCTCAGTGGGCCACTTCCGTTACCAGGGCATTTCAGTATTAAATTGTCTCTTTATAACGGAGTCTAAAATACAATTATATTGTTAATGGTTTCTTTTCTCCCCTAAAAAGATTTGAAACTGTTCATTTGAAGATTTAGCCCTGCAAACGGTTAACTTCATCGCTCACCTTCGGATTACTAAAAACGAATGAATTAGAGTTGAATCTTATTAAAAACATTAAATTAATTTCAATATACCATATTAACTAATTTAAACGATAAAAATATTTTACTCCTTCAGCATAATGTATGTTCAGTTTGTACAAGTCCTACTTTCCTTATATATACTAGTACGATGAAACTGAGGTAAATAGTTCCAATAGAAGGAAAATTTAAGCTTATAGAAGGAAAGTGTGCACGTGGAGGACACTGGCTCAGCAGATTAATTCCAATTGCCGTAACACAGGAGAATATACTATCGGCGGAAGTTCAGCGAGGTTTCAAGGTATTTCCACCTCGTTTATGCACGTTAACAGCATTTATCGTAAAAGGTAAGTCTTGCACTAAATTTGCTAATAATAATAATGACTTAGAACTACAGCGTTGAAAAAACAGTTGTTTCCCATCGGTTACCCTGCTGCACCCATTGCACCGCCTGCTCCAGTAGCGGCATGCCGTAGCGTTGGGCAATTATGCCGAAGATATGCACCTTGTTCTGGAATGCCTTCTTGCCAGCCATGGTTTCGAAGTCCCCACCGCATGAACAAGTCACTGACATGTTTGGTTGTTTCACCTGCGCACATAGAAAACATTACGAACATTAGCACTACACAAGTCTAGTTACAACCAGTACGCTACGCACACCTGCTAACAACTGACATACTGCAGAGAGATCCCTGCAACTAGCATACTACACAGACATGCTAGTCACTAATAGTCATATTGAAAGTTTACCAGCTTTTCAGTGACAAAACTATGTCGCGTTGTCGGTCTATTTAATGATCAGTCCAAAAGTTAAGTCACCACATATTTAACGAAGTATCTACCTATATAATCGACTATGTATCTATCTCTCTCTCTCTGTATCTATCTGTATGTGTCCGTCCCATTACTTCCTATCTATTACTGAAGAAAAATTATTGAACTGAAATCAGAACGAGTATGCATGTCTGCCACCTGAGGTGGTGGCGCGCAGGCGGGACACACCTGCCACCCGCAGAACCTCCTGCCCGCCAAACTGCCTTCTTGCACCACGCGTACCGTGGGAGTATCTACATATATAATCGACTATATACCTCCATCCCTTTGTATTTGTGTGTGTCCGTCCCATTACTTCATATCTATTACTGAAGAAAATTATTGAACTGAAATCGGAACGGTTATGCATGTATTACAAGCATTGTATTGTGGATACCAAAGGCACCAGATCACTATAAAACACGCCATTTGTTCCGTTATTAGGTTTCTTCTCTTATACGTTCATGTTGTCGTTAGGTAAGATACAAAATGAAAGTTCTGCATAAATTAAGAAAAATATTCTGATGGTACCACGGGTAAACTGAAAAATTTATTCATTTCATAGATCTTTAATTCTCTTACTTTTGAATTAAGGAATTTTACCGGGTACTATCTGGACCAAATTATCGTTAGATAATATGCACAATGGAAGTCCTGTATATATTAATGAAAAGTATTCATTTAAAACACAATACTTCGTCATAAATGTTCAATGCATTTATCTTTATAATAATTTCAAATTAGTCTAATCTAAATCGTAAAATTTCCACGGGAATTGGCTAGTATAATAATAAATATTATTATTATTATTGTGTTCTTGGTTTACAGTCCCAATCAAAAACAATAGGGACCTTACATGTGATGCATGACTTAAAGTTGTTAGTGTAGAGTCCTAAAAATGATAGGAAAAGCCGGTTTTATGAAAGTATTTAAAATCGTAAAACCTCTCTTACGGTACATTTTAAGGGCAAACTATAGCGCAAAAGAAAGTTATTACACTTTCAAGTTGTTTCGTAATACTGAATGCTCTTGTGTCCTTTTCTCATGACGCTATGCATTAATGACTAAAGAGAAAAGAAGTGAGGTCACAAATACTGTCTCATACCTGCTTGCAGCGGGCACACTGCACGTCCTGTAACACGATACCAAGGGAAGAGTTGTGCAGCACAGCAAGCAGCTGATGCTCAATGAGTGTATTTTCATAGTTGCTCTTGCATACCGGACACTGCCAGCACCACCTGTGGTCACGTCAAACGTACACCTTAATTTAGACACGTGTCTCGGCCACGATCAAGTTGCAACGCCCTCGCTATGTTTAAGAATGTTAAATTTGACACGAAAGCAAAAAATAAGGGTGTGAACTACGGACAGTTCTTTTACTTCTGTGCCACCAATAGATAATTTTGTGTACTAAAGTAAAGACCCTAATTGGAAAGTTAATAAAAGATCAAAATTGTAGTTTCATTGTCACAGGCCTCATTTTTTAAATCACCCGACTTTCCCTCATGCAAATCTATTAATTTCAGATCTCGTTATAGGGGTTCAGGAAGGTTCCTTCAAAAGCGAATAGTTTAAGCCGCAATCTAACCACTATCTCCGTTCTATGAGGTCAATCATCACCAAAACTTGGTCAAGACGCACCACTAGTAAAATAGTGTTCATGCAACTCGAAAGTTAGCTCCCAGTGAAGCCCCATCATACGGACGGCAGTACGAATGACCTCTTAAGGCTATTCATAATTGCCCAGGCTATTTCTAATTACTTGACACGATACACAAACTTGAGTTTTCATAAGGTACTATTGCAAATACAAGGACAGTGATCGATGTTTGGCTTCGTAAAATAACAAAACAACCCCAAACAATTGTAACAGAGGGTTCACCAAGAAAACTGTAAACTGAAAAGCTTTCTAGTCATGGCAAACAAAGAAGTGTAAGCACTATCAAAGTAAATTTCAAGTCAAATACAAGATGGAAGGTATAACGTACCGAATTCAGGTCAAAATAACGGAAACGTAATTTAAGGCACCATAATAATACCGGGAGTCGAGTTCATACTATACGTGTCGATTTTCGTATGAAAAAGCATAAAAATAAAAGCAAACTCGTACATAAATAAATACATGCATTAAAATAGACAGGAAACACGTACAGAAAAAAATCATATCTGATGGGAAAATTCTCGTTAGCAGGATTTGGAGGTCTGACCTGCCGTCGATCCTCTTCTGGTTGTGATCACGGCAAAGGTCGAGATTACGGCAGTGGTTACAGACGTGGCAGATCATCTCCGGCAGCGTGTACGAGATACACGGGTCTTGCCACATCCCTTCAGCACTAAACTCCCCCACGCCACACAGCTTCAGCAAGTCTCGCCGTAACTTGTTCACCTGTAAGCATTCGATCTAAAGTCAGCTGAAGATCTCTTAATTACACAACTTTATCTTTATCCCCAAACTTTAATTTCTAACAATTATTATAAAGTAGTGCGAGTAGCTAGCAAAGGTGTTTCTATATAATGCCTGCAGCGTTTCTCCAGACACTAGAGTCAAACCAAATTCCTCAATTAAACCCTGTCGAAATTCTCCTTCAAGCTAATTGAGTGTGTATAAATATACTGTGACAGCTCACCGCTGATATTTATATACCTTACATTCTTTTTCTCTGTCTTCTCCCTGCACATAAACGTTGGTCTCATTTCGATGGAAATTACAACTTCCTGCCTAACAGAAACTTGCTAGTCTGTCATTAGCAAATGCAAAATCACAAATTTTAATATTCTGAAAAGTATCTAAATACGTCCACAAGCTCATGACTAAATAAATACCCAGAAGTTTTTTTTAATGTAAATAAAATATAATTTGAAAAAGAAACTAACCTGATCAGTAACACTGGAGTCAAGTGACAGCACTTTGCAAACACTTTTCACGAACTCAACAGCTGGGTTGTGGTTTGTCTTCTGGGCCAGAGATGCCATCGTGTTTTCGTTTTCTTCATAATCTTCGTCTCGTTTTCTAGAGCCACGTTTCTGAATTTTCTGGGTAATGAAAAAGAGTTTCTGAGCTAACTCTCCACTTATGAGGCCTCTGGCGAAGCGAACGTGTTCTTCCAAAGTGTCGGCAGTGCCTCCACTCTCCGTGGATGAGAAAAACGTGGAATTGCTGGCCGTGAGGTTCTTCCTGATAGGAGTCTCGCCAGGCTTAAAAGCATCTGCCGCGTGGACTTTCTCAAACACCGCGCTTATGTAGGCTGCAATAACGTTGTTGAAGTTGGTTTGAGCTCCACACCAGTCGGGTAAATACTCGGCTAAGTTCCAGTTCATCTCAATGACGGGACCTTCATCAGGCGTCATTTCATCCAAGTTTTCGGAATCATTGACGGCTGTAGTTGTTGTGGCTGGCATCTCTCCAGCACTTGCTTGAGATTGTCCTGTGATTTCCTTAGAAACTTTGCCTTTTATACCGCCGTTATTGGAGGGGTCGAGCCAGCACAAGTATTCCCAACACTGACTGAACGTAATATCCACTGAATGAAACATTTCTTTATTTTTAATTGCGTCAACAACATACTCCACGTACGAAATTGCATCGACTACTCGACGTTTTTTCGTGCCAATGATAATTTTATTGAAGTTAGCATAAACAATGAGAGCTCCAAGACGCTTGAATTCGGAAACCAGATGCAAGAAGAGTTTGTTCATGAGCGTCTGGAGCGTGCGTTGAAGAGCGGGATCGTGCAGCAGTGAATTGGGGTCTCTCAACCAACGATAAAAGTGAATGATTTGAAAATCTGCAAACACGTTCTGGTAGAGTGAGACGTCTTTCAGCCAAGCCGTGACCATCTGTCTCAGGATCCTGAAAGCTGAGGCGCACCGAGCAGTTTCGTCATAAGATGTGAGCGAAGCAATAGAGGTTTCAGAAGAATTAGCACCTCCAATCATATCCTGGACAGATATTTGAGGCCCTGAATCAAAAGCAATGCTGCTACTTGTTCCTTCAGATTCATTGATGTGGTGAGCCTGGAGTAAAGTGGTTACAGCCAAAGCATCTATGTCCAGTTCCACACAAACGGACTCATAGCAGCCAGGGTTGCAAATTTCTGTAACTAGAGCAGAGTCTTCCAACTCAGCAACAAGTCGGTTGTCGTCGAACTCGTGCCCACCAAGGTCAGGTCTCATCGTAGGAGAACACCAGAGCACGCAGTTGTGCTTCTGCAAGTGGCGGGCGTAAAACAAATCCGAGCCAAAAGACGTCGTGTCAGCAGGCAAATTACCAACGGGGACGTGGAAGTAACGGCTTTGCTCAAGAGCAGTGCGGTAAATAGGTAAGAAACCGAAGTAGTGTCGTAGCATTGCCTTGGCACCAACTCTTTGCCAGTCTAGCACATTATAAAGCCCATCGATATCAGACACATGCACCGGCACCAGCGGAAATTCCTCAAAACCTGGCATGAGAGTTGTCAGCGTCTGCATGTCATAAGAGCTTTGTACAGCAATGAATGTTGGTCCCTTGCGCTCTTCCTTGTAGCTTTGTAGAACTCGCTGAATGTGACGGTACACTTGACCAGCATCTAGTTCTACTTTGACTTCGAAGGTATAATTACCGTCCGGTAAATCAGATTTTTCAGTTCCCTCACTGATCTTGTAGTCCCTCTCAGCGTTGTATAGGTTCGCCATGGTGGGCATTTGGTTGAGCCGGACTTTGTCAAGTACAAAAATATGAGCTTTCTTCGAAGCTGACAAAAAGACGCCAAACATTGCCCTGCTGTTAGTCTTATGATGGTAAAAATAAATACAGCGAAGAGGATTACCTTCAAGGTAAGGAAATTGAGCCACTGTCTTGAATTTCAGTTGACTCAAGAGGAAAGAGTCTGTTTCTACTTTCACTTGCGTCTTGTCAACCATACACACGCAGCCGAGCTGGATAATCGCCCGGAAATTCAGAGGGACTTGAGTCTCGTAAATGCCCTCAATTTCAGGAGTAGAGAGATCAGCCATTATTTTGTTGGTGTGCTCTATGAAGACTTGCTCAGGCACACAATATTCGTAGAGGTGCAGCGCGGGATGGGAGCGCGGCAGCGTCTTGCTAGCTTTCCTCCACACAACTCCACTCTCCTCGCTCTCAGGTTTAGCATGACGTTGATTTACATAGAATTTTCTCGGCACAGTAAGCTTGAGGCAGTGAAGCTCATGACCCACAAGCGCCCACACTCTAAACTGCCCAACAATACTCGTCTCTACCAGCTGTACCACCTGCCATGGCATGTCTCTAATGGAGCGTTGGTTGCGCATGAGAAAGTGGGTTAGGGTCTGCGGGTTGCCAACCCTCACCACACCACTACCGTCTTCTGCTTCAGCGTTCTGGCGGAGGGAAGGCCGTTTGGAAACAACGCGCACCTTCTGGCTGCGTTGCAAAACCCACTTCTTCTTCTGGAACCTGATCCATTCCTGCAGCTCAGCCTGTCACGCAGATCCAAACAGTAATGGTCAAGTATAAAAGAAGGCGTCCAATCAGGAAGTGTCAGTCATGTAAAAAATAAAATACATTATGATTAAACTACAACTTAGACTATAATTTGGTGCATATACCGGAGATAATTATTTGAGTACTACAGCAAAATTAATGCATGTAGGGAAAATGTGTTATACCTGTATAATTAAAATGAAGCAACTAAAAAATGTTATAAATAAATTAAGTGTTTCACTGTTGAAAATCACGTACTGATAGTGAAAGATCAAAAATGTCAACGAAAGTAGCATACTCAAATCAATTTTACATATTTCACCATTAAAAAATAAATGCATTTACAACATTGGTGGGAATAATCGATTTTTCTATTATCTTTACCTGATAAAGTTTCGCCAGATTTAAGCAACGAGCGAATGTTCTTTTTCCGGCAAACGCTTCCGATTTGAAATTTTTTATGAAATATCTAATATCAGTTAAAAATTGATACTTAAGCATCGTTCCCGCACATACAGGGATTACGAGGATAATGCTGATGCCATTACTTTATTCAAACGTTCGCCAATTATCCAAGCTCGCCACTATTGATGACTGGAATATCCCATAAAGCTTCACCTACGACGCTAATCATAAATACACTCGACCAAATCCCAAACGTTCAGTTCACCATCCACAGAGCACGCAACGACATTAACAGCAAAATAAAACATTTCAATAATACGGAAAAATAAATTGTTGTTGAAATGAACACCGTACGAAACGAAAAAGGACGTACAAAGTATAATTACACCTATACATTAACTTTCATCACATATAATAGATAGGCCGGTAAAATGAGGGCGTTCCTCAATATATCAGGACTAGTGATGCAAAGAACTGAAACACAAAGTACAGGTTTCTTATACTACTGAACACGCTACTTTGAACTTACTCGAGTAGTCCCTCTGCTGGGAGGTTCTCCCAAGATGTCCCTCCAAGACTTGCGGAGCTCCTCCGCCTCTCCACCTGTCTCTGTCCTCTTGCGCTTCCTGGACACAGTTACGCGCGGCACTCCAGCAACGCCCCTCACTGTGGCAGTTGTCATATCTTCTATGTCCGGAGCAGCCTCTTCATCGTCTGCAGGAGTTTCGTGCCGAGGCTTGTCCACCACTCGGAACATGTCCGAGATCCGCCGCTGCTTGAGAGTGTCGTTCCTCTCGAGCACTTTCTTGTGCAACCAATCAGGGTGCGGAATACGAGGCACAGGATTAGCGCAACCCTGAAGAGCTGCCGGAATTGTGATGATCTTTTGAACGGTGCCCGACAATCGTTCGATGTAGTAGTCCCAGTCGAGAATAGCGCGGAGATCGAAGTTACTGAGGCTTGGATCCTTGAGCCATCGTCTCAGATAGTGCTGCCGTACCGACGGCTCTGCCTGAAAGATCGCCAATGGAATGGCACGCTCTGTCACAGGAGCACCGTCAGGCTTCTTGGAGATGATGAACTTGCAGCTAAGACCAGCATCCTTTACCATCTGATCTCCCAAGAACTCGGCCAGTCTGCGCGCGGTTGAAATAGACGTAGACTTCTGAGCGCCATACTCCTCTAGCTTGCGGCTCATAGAGCGATTCTCCGAAATCAAATCGAAGAGCTCAGAGTCTGGCATATTGGCAGCACGGCTGAACAGCACGTCCAGCCAGTAGTCCGCGACCTAATTCAATCGAAAAGAAACATATCTGAATCCAAACACTTTAAATTTGAAGATGTGTGCTGGGAGAAAAATTAGAGTACTGTACTCGTATAAGCAATTTTGATTTAAAAAGATAAGTTTCGAGTCATCGTGCCTATAACTTGAACGGGTCAACACCAACAGCAAAAAATTCCTCATCTCTTACACCCAATAATGCTCAACATATTAGGAATGCATTGCTGAACTAAATTTAATATATACACGTCGAGTACAAATTTTGACCTGAAAGAATTTTTTAGTCTAAGAAACTCTTCCTTAACATAACAAATAAGAGACGCGTGGTTTCACTCACATCAAGCGTAAACATTTGGACTTGTGTAGCATGGGCGTAGAAAATGAACAAGTATAATTCTAATTGCTTTGCAAATTAAGAATGAAATGTGTCTCTGGAAATGTCACTATGGGCTAATATTAGTTTTGAATCTAATCATCAACACAATGAGCCTTAAGAATTTAATAGGATACACAAAACAGGCTTCCAGATTTGTATGTACGCCTATCTCCAAAATAAGCATCTCACAGCCTGATCTCACTTGATGAGGAGCACAGAGAAGTTAATGAACTACTGACTTTCATTACTGCCTCTTGTCCTTTTTCCAGTGTTAAGCAATGCCAGTGTCATTACCTCTTGTTCAATCCCTCTAGTATCTTTTATCATACGAGTTTCCAACAGCCTCAAGTATTAAAGTGAGTAGTTTTACACTTGAATTCAGGCGAGGGATAGACAAGTTATGCACCTTGGCAACGCTGGCATACACGTCATTCAGACAGCCGCCCTTGAGGAAGGCTTCAAACACAGACGACTGGAAGATCTTGATAAGCTGCAGTTCGCCTCTTCGTTTCACTTCGAAACCCTTCAGCTCGGCTAGTGAGCCGTCAAAGTTGAAGACGGCGTAGCGCTTCTTCAGTTTCTTACCCTCCTCCTTGGAGGCCGGCAGGATCATCGCCAAGTACGGGCCGTCGACCTAGCGCAGTAGTGGCAGGGTTAGTTTCTTCGTTCAAATCTAGAGGAGTTACGCAGAAGCATAAAAATGCTACTTAAACCGTTAAACAAAGTTGTCATTGAAATTTACATGCACTATAAATAAATCTACCAATCTACCATTTTTCCAGAGAATGCATGAGTAAAATGAAACACGTAATCAAGTTGTGAGATGACTGAGCGTAATACATGTCACAGCATTTTGTGCACACAGCCTCCATACGTATCACATTACAGGGTGGCTAAATGAACATCATTTAATCAACATTACCAAAAAGAAGAATATAAACAATCACATCAATATTGCTTCTGTTTGCCAAGCGTGTCATTCAATACGACATAAGTAAACAAAGCTTGGTTTAGGTAATTACCTCAAAAAAGATGGAGTTCTCGGATCGTACATGGTATTTCATCTTGTTGATGGGGTCCTGGTCGTGGTACTGGTCGTTGGTGTACAGGTCCTTCACCATCACGTTCAGGATGGCGCCCGGATACGATATGGTCACCTGAGCATCACAAAGCACTTCAGATGCTGCCCTCTCACAATAATTTACTGACAAGTTCACACCTGCACAACTTGTTTTTATTTTTAACTTCAAACTTTGTATTGCACATGCGGGCTTACGTACCTTGGGCTTCTTCGAGTTGGAGGTATTGAAGACAAAATTCTCGGGGAAGGAGGCAGGAAGGATGCACCAAATACCGTCAGTGTCCAACTCGAGAGGTCGTCCGATCTGATTCAAGTAACAGTGAAACAACATAAACATCATTTAAATACAAGAAGGAACCTAATTTTTTAAAAGAAGTAGAATAGAATGGAATAGAATTAGGCAATAGGAACGAGCCGTTTGGCCCATCCTTGGGTTGCTAGCCAAGTCCCATGCAGTCTAAAGTTAAGGCATCAATCACGCACGTACACCCCAATCACATTAGCTAATTCAGTCACGTACACGCAGAGGCATTTCAGTCACATACATGTATCACAATCATACACTGGTCCCAGAAGTTAGGGACATAGAATTAGTACGTTATAAAACTAGGGAGTTCTTAATCCAATATTTGTCAAGACGATTTTTAAATGTGTTCACAGAGTCAGTTAAAACAATGTTTTCGGGCAGCAGTTCCAAGTTGCTGCAATTTTAACAGGAAATAAGTTTAAACATAGCTTGGGATATCTTGAAGTTTCTTATTATTAGTTTTTAGCTGTCATTTCTGGTTCACACGTTACCGTCTCTTTCGAAAAGCCCTTCCAGAGTAACATCGTCAAAGCCGTTGAGATACTTATAGGTCTCAATGAGCTGTTCTCAGTCTTCTTTGTTCTACGGAGATAAGTTTTAGCTGTTGAAGACGTCTTTCGTAACTGAGATTGCGGAGTTGAGGAATCATTTTCGTTGCACATACGCTGAGTTTATCCATTTTGTTACCATCTCTTCGTAGGGTATTAGACCAGAGTTGCACTGCATATGCCAAATGTGGCCGAACTAGCGCTTTATAGAACGGTAATATTATGTTCTTTGATTTGTATTCAAAGTTCCATGCAATGAAACCAAGAACCCTGCTCGCGTTTCTGACACTTTTTTTCACTTGTTTGTCATGTTTGAGATTTTCAGTGACAATCATAACTACATGTAGATCTCTATCTGTTGTAAATATGATACATGAAGGTACATTGTAACCAAGCAAATTTACACCGTAACCGTGCTAACATAATCGAAAAAACAAGTAAGAATTAAACGTAGTAGCATATAGAAATTTAATTCATACTATTTGAACACAAACTATGAGTAAGGGTAAGCAGTTACGTATGACTCTGCTAGAATAATAAAAAATAGCTGCTCAATGACCTCCCTGTCGCGATGGCAAGGGTGACTCAGAGGCAGAATACTAATAAAAATAATAAGAACAACCTGTTCAATGATTTCCCTGCTGCGTGTGATGATGGTGGAGCCAGTGTGGCACACGATGCCTGCCATCTCCATTGAGTGCCAGCGAGATCCTTTTCTCATGACGTAGCCGTAAAAGGAGTTGAGGATGCACTTATGAGCCAACTGCAGGGAGTCGTATACCACAGCTTTGGAATTTGCTGCCTTGATCTCGCCAGGGTCACCCTGTATTTATCAGAGGCAATGCAAATAAAATACAATTAGAGTAACGGTCTTGAAAACACAAATTATAAAATAAGGCATTAGATGTCGAATACAAAAACTTTAGTAGAAAATGCTTATCTCAGGTACCAGTGCATTCGCACTCAGAACATCACCTCGCGGACGCAGTTAACAACCTTCTTCACTAATTTTATGTTGGCATTGCAAGAGTAGTCACAAAGTCGCTCACCTTTGCAACAGCTTCAGCAACCTCTTTTTTGGAAGTCTTAGCAAGCCCCTTGTACTCGTAGCGGCGGTCCCTGAAACTGAGGACGGTGTTCACGTAAAAGGGGTTCTCGCGCTGGCAGATGGTCTGTTGGCGCTCCTCGAGGCGCGTCACGTGCAATCGCTTGTAAGCTACACGGCAGTACTCCTGTAGCCGCTTCTTCGTCACCACCGCCTGTTCTTCTCTGATAAAAGTGTCATGGTGAATGAAAGTAATACCACCGAGTAAAATCACAAATAACCTGAGAATGTTTCTTTTATCAGACATACCAGTCACCCCTTACAAGTTCTCAAAATTACATTAAGAACAGAGGTTGTGAGAGCTTGTGCAGGCTTGTAAATGCCAGCAGGTCTCACTTGGACAGCTGGTGAAAGGCACGATGCGGCTGCCCAGGTGTGAGAGGAGGGAAGCGCTCGGTGTGCAGTTGGTGCTGGGCGCGCTCCACCTCAGCACGCGTCGCTGGCATCACCTCCCCGCGCCACAGCCACGACATGCGGCGCTGGCAGCAGCTCTCTGGCTTGTTGTAGTCGCACGCCGCACACGTCTCCTCCGACACCTACAACGAGTACAAAACACAGTTTATTAGAGCGAGCTGTACAAAAATATGAACAACAGATCCTCCAGCACCGGCAATAGCTACCGGTTTCCTGACACTTCAGACCATTATAATCCCAGATTTGCCAACTATGTAGCTTCCTCATGCACCACGGTTTCCTTTCTAGTATTGAACTAAATCGAGTCTTGAATTTGAATCGCCCATTCATCATATAGATCCTCTGCTTAAACGTGTTGTAAAATTCATGCTACGTATCCTAGCTTCCAACTGAAAAGGGCCATATACGGGATCAAAATACTCTAATATGATCCTCATGCAAAACGGTGACAATAATGAGATAGTCTTGACGTTGCTATCAAATGTCAATACTGCCAAAATGTAAAGTAGGTCAGCGGTTATGTGAACCGATACATGGCACTATACAGTGCTCCACGAAAACTTCAGTTACATCATGAAAAATACGAACTTATTTAGTTTTTGCAAATATTATGTCAATGAAATTTTTCATAATTATTAATTTATTGAGTAATAAATTAAATTCACATATCAGAATTTTGATATCGTGAATAAAAACATGAAATGCACAAAAGTAGGGACGTGCAAAAGTTAATGAAGCATTTGCTTAATACACTGCTAGTATCAAGTAGCTTGACCTTTAATCAGTAACTGCTAGAATGTTTTCTACAGCCTTCTAGTAACTCAGTGCAGATGCGTTCACTGCCAAACATGAACTGCAACGTACTTTCTACACGAAGTATAACAATATTTATTACTCTCACGCACCTTTAGGTTCAGTTTCGAGAGAGAGAAAAAGGATCCTGAACAACATGACAAATATTAGACACACGACTCGAAGTATTGCTAGCACCTTAACAGCGTTCTTACCCATCTCAACATCCCTCACTATGTAGCAACCTTTCTCACCATGGCGGACGGCTGTAGTCTGTTGGTCAGGATGATATTCGGATACATCGCCCCAACATCCAAGTGGTAAATAAGAGGATTTTCCAGCCGGTTGGGCGTGTCTCGTAGATCTTCGAGTTTACCACGAATTTCTTGAGCAACTTCATCGTAATTGGTAACCTCTGACACAGGAACGCCTTCCTCTACCTCCAGAGTGAACTTGAGCGTCCTGTCCAAGTTGTCGAGCAAGTTCTGGAAAGCCTCTGGGACCTGCAAGTAAAACAAAAACACTACTGACATGGGACACTATCGAGTTCCTTGGAGTCTTGTTAAAAAAATTAGCTGCGGAAATACGGGTCTCTAGCGTGCACTCAATCCTGCAGGGAGCAGCACTCGGTATAACAGGGTTGCCACACAAAATTGAAAATAAAATTAAAGGACATTTCAAGGACAAACATTGAAATATCATATACAGTAAATCAATTCTATTAAACAATAATATGCACGTCAATATAATTTTATTAGTTCTTACCGGATCAAAATTCACAAAATTTAATAGCAGGTATAGGTAGCGATAGAGTATTCAATAATATAAATTAAGAGAATTGCCAAGTCAGGATTCACACCAACATCAATTTCTTAATTTTTGTTGTGGTCCTACCAGGCAGTTGACCAATGAGTGACACCTACGCAACAAATAGGTAAGAAGCACTGGCCAAAAGGCGTGCAAGACCCTCAGTAAGACTCATTCTCCTGCCTCGTACGGGTGAATTCCCTCATTTATTCATGAATAATCAGCATATGAGAAATATTTGTCTACATAGATAGAAATATGTTACCTTTATAACTATTTGTGGTTTTTTGCTATTCTACATTCACTAATAAGTGTTTGGAATATATCAGGGTTGGGCATGGGTTGGATCATATCCACTCACATTGGAAAATAGGAACAACTGTAGTGATTTAATAGCCACGGTCCCACAATACATTTACAATATGCTGCAAATGACAAGCTGTTCATATTTCTTTTTAGTAACTCACCACTTTTACTTTTTTTAAAATCCAAGGAAACGATACAATTTTTCAAGAACACTTCAAAATTTCAGGACAAATAATTTTTTTTCACGGACATTTCAAAATTTTCAAGAACATGTGGCAACTCTATATAAGTAACCTACATATAAAGAACAAAAGAATTTGATCCATCTTTATGAAAGAAATGTCCCAGAACTAGCTCGCATATAGCAAAGAAGCTTCAGATGTACATGTTTAATAAGACACAAGCTGCAACAGAGGAAGCTCAGTCCTTGACACAGCAGAACAAATAATTTGGTACAAGAACTACAGGCATTGCATACTGCTCTGCACAAGGGTAGTATGCAGCCCCACTCGCGTGGGCTGACCATACACGAGTTGCTGGAGCAATTATTTCACAAGACAAAACAGAGCACCCTGCAGACCTACCGTCCTGAAACGACAGGGGATGTCAGCTCTGAAAACGCCGGACTCTATAGCCTCCACGTGCCCCCCCACGTACGTCTCCTGGTCGAGAATTTTGCCATCTTGAGTGGTAGGCACGAGCACACTTTCCTGCTTGTTAGGGTACACGATGTTCGCGTGGTAAGCCTCCACCATGAGTAGCGCCTCGCACAGCGTACCTGACCCTTTGCGAAGCACCTGCACCGCGCCAACAAACTCGCAGTCATCAAATGAAAGTTTACATTTGTCATCAGTAATGTCAAACGGACCCAACACTGCAAGGTAAAGCCAAGCAAGTACTGAAGTATCGTGGTACAGTCACAGTATTTGTAGAGTTAGTGGTACAAACCACAGCAATCACAACTTCAGTGGTTCAAAGCATTTCTCAGATAGTATATCCCAATGGAATAACTTCATCTTTGTGGACGCTTCCCATAGAGGTCTCTATGATGAACAGATAATTACCGTATTTGACGGCATATAGGACGCACTTTTTTCTGAAATTTTGGCTCAAAAAATCGCCCTGCGTCTTATACATCGTAGGTAAAATTTGAGACCTCCCGTAGACTTAGGCTAATTTTCTCTCTGACGCTCACTAACACAGCTTACGTTCAGTACTTCGTCTTATATGCCGTCAAACACGGTAATATGAACAATTTTTATTGGCAACTGTAAGCAAAAATGTATTCAAAATTACTATCGTGACTGAAGGGCACATAAAACGGTAACAACAGACCACATTTGTGCGTATTCGCCGTACATAATGATAGTAACGAGGTACAGAAGACGTGGCCACACATGGCCGTCAGAGCACATACGAGTTTTCATCAGACAAACTTTGAGCGTTAATTCAATTACAAAGCAAACAAATAAATTAAATAAATTAAGCAAAGTATTATTCGAATAACCCTGGAGTCCTTCATGCTTAACAGACCACTATGATTGTAGGATAATAATAACTACAGACTCAGCTGAAATAACAAGGTTGAAGTTATCCTTTTTAACCCTGAAGGATACAAAGTTGACGCACCTCATCAGGCTCCATAGGGATGATGGTGCAGAGGGCAAAGATGAACGGGTGAACATACTTCATGTAGAGGTAATAGGTGGCCACGGCATCAGACACAGAATAGTTCGCCAATACCTGAACAACATGGTGCACAGAAACATTACGCCAGCATCTATTATGTCCACTGTCTTAAAATCAGAGCTCAGTGCTTCATGGCCATTAACGAAGGTAGCCTGGACATGATTTTCTGACTTCATTAGGTCCAAAGCGCACAATACTGCTAAGCATGAAAATTGAGCGTCAAACCTGTACACTATTTCTACCAAATGTACGACAAAATGTAAATTCCAGTACCACACGACGCTAGAACCCAGGTCCCACTATAACAGAAAATCAGGAGTCCAAATAAAAAGAAACATCAGAAACAGCAAAACAGACCTGCGGCTGGTCAGCAGCCAGCTGACACATGTCCTCAGGATCCAGCTCCACAGGATCGTAGCGCAGCTTGGCTTTGGCCACTGCCTTCAAGTTCTGTGAGCCCATCGGTAGGTAGGAGTCGCGCTTCACCCAGCTGTAAGGAGAACGTGAGATCAACCCAATGTGCTGTTTCTTTCTCAAGACCTGATGAACAGCCTCAAGAACACGAGTGTTGAGTGAAAGAAAATCGATATTTGGACTACAAATCCAAAATAAAAATTGATCACTTATACCAGCTCCCAGTAGATTAAGTCATGAACATTACTTTGACAATATAACGTAAAATTCCTTTGTTAACGATGTACTGAACAGCAACAAGCCGTGTGCAACAGCGAACACTACGAGCATAAAAGCGAGCGATGATGGACTAAGCCTTCAAAGTAAACAGCAGGTTTAATTCTCAGGCACATGCTTTCATGCAACAAAATTACATCTGGTCGGAATCCTACTAAGGTAAACCTGCATAGCTCTATGTACAAAATTATGGAACCCAGATATGAAATACTGATGCTCGAATGAGCAGTATACATGTTTATCACGTACTATTAAAATGCATAAACAGCATGAATGTAAACATTAAGCAAGTAATGCCCATACCAGAAGCAGTCCATGTGTATGGCGGGCCTGCAAAAGTAGCTGCCGGCCGTGTTCTGTGAGAAACCGATCTCAGTGAGCATGTTGAGGCCGTGGAAACTAGCACGGGCCTCTACGAATGGCCAATCAAAGAAGTCGCCGTTGTACGTCACGAAGATGTGGGGCCGCACCTGATAGCAGTTGCAATGTAAGTGAACACGCCCCTACAAGAGTCCACTTGAAAGAACTAACAGTCTTACCATCAAACAATATAGGGAGAACTACGAGTTACAAAATTACGGTGGCCACTTCCTCATGTCCTCAGTACTTTCATACTCAGCAGTTTTGTTTCACACATTATTTTCTACCTTCTGGTAATGAAATAACATGAAAGGGTCAAAGATGTGGGACTTATTTACTGGGGGCATCGTTGTGAAACAGTGAAGAGCTAGGAATAGAAGTCATACCTCTATGATGTGGTCGAAAAAACGCTGCAGGAGAGAGATCTCATTCTGCTCGTTGAAAATCACAAACGGCCCTTCAAACTCAGGCCGCGGGGTGTACTCAAAATTCTCGACGTCTTCACTCACGATCTCGCGGTTGGTGATCAGGTAGCCCTGCACGGAGTTACTACATTACACATGAGGTAACCTTGAATGTAATTACTACAATACACATGAGGTAACCCTGCATGAAGTTACTACATTACACATGAGATCACCTTGCATGAAGTTACTACATTACACATGAGGTCACCTTGCATGAAGTTACTACATTACACATGACGTAACCTTGCTTTATTATTATATTCCTAGTTTAACCACCGCAGCCACAACAAAAGCAATCTCAGCAGTGATACACGATATCAGAAGATAGTCGTTTAAGTTTTATAATCACACGTTTTAGAGGAAATGGGGATAAGTCTCAAAGTTGTCAGGATGGTGTCATAACTGGAAGCAAAATTAAACGGTTTACATACATATCTCAGGAGTAAACATTATGGGAAGCACAATTTCTAAGGTCACAACTAGGTTTACTCGATGTTAATAATAGTTCAGGTATTCTGTCCATGGAAAGAAGTTAATATGTTTGAGGAATTTATATGAAGGTCCTCCGATGTCCACCCGCTCATTATCACCAAGATAGCCACTCAAATCAGCTGGAGGGTGTCCATTGTAGCAGTAGTTTCCGGTAGCGTTATAGATCGGGCATCCAATGAGAACATGTTGCACCGTATGTGTCACCCTGCAGTTCCCACACTCCAACAGCGCTCTTCGTTCCATTAGGTATCCATGCGTAGCATGCGTGTGGCCAATACGCAGGCGGCATAGCTTGGTTTCCCAAAGTCGGTGTTGTTGAAAACTTGTGGTGAATGAAATTATTGACATTTTAACTGACAAGAGTTTGTTATCGCACTAGGCGGTCCAGGTTTCTAACCATTTCTTAGTTATAGTGCTTTTTATCACCGATTTATAATCCACATAAGGGATTGGTTTCGAGGTTATCTCCCGCAGGTGTGTCGCTCGAACAGCTGCTTCATCTGCCCTTTCGTTCCCTCTCACATCAACAAGACTGGGTACCCAGCAAAAGGTGATGCATTTCTCACTTTGAGTCACAAATAATTGTATGGCTGTACATATAGGGTGTTGTGGTTTATACTTAAGTATACCCTGGAGTGCATTGCGACAGTCAGACATTATGGTCACTGACTCTGTCGGGGCAAATCGGTGAGCAATAAGAGCGGCTAATATAGCATAGAGCTCTGCTGTATATCTGGATGTGGCTCGCGGATCTTTTTCGACACGATGTGACTCTCTGTACGACAGAAAATCCTGTGCCATGTTCATTTCGAGACCCATCGGTATAATAAATGGAAGACTCTTTGTCGGAAGTCAGATGGTCCAAGAACAGAGCTCTGACAGCAGTAGTGCCCATTTCGGACTTCCAAACATGGAACATGCCGGTACATATTTTAATTCCTGTTGCACGCCATGGGGGATTATTATTGTCATATCCACCATAGCGTTGCTGAAGTGTATGTGATACTTCTCAGTCAACGCCGTGGCACGCAGAAGAAAGAGTAGCGGAACTGTTGATTCTGGTAGAAAGAGATGCGGTGGAATGTTTCTAACTTCTTGGAGCATATGGGTGTCTGGGTTTTTAGCAGGCGGAGGTAATAATTGTGCATCTTTATTCATCGGTATTGGTCATGAGTCTTATCCCGGTTTCGGTGTGTAGGGAAGTTATGGGTCAACTGCGGAAAGCACCGATCGCTATCCTTAAATCTGCGTTTTGAATGGGTTGCGCTGTTTCCAGCAGAGAGGGACAGGTCGACCCATATGCCTCATTGCCGTAGTCTATTTTTGGCTTAAGGCCCTGTATACGCGTAATAAAAGCTTTTTGTCGGAGCCATAGGATGAATGGGCTAAAAAATTAAGATATTTAAAGCCTTGAAGCATGCTGTTTGTAGTTTCCGAATATGGGGCCGCCAGGTTAGGCCCTCCTCAAAAGTTACACCAAGGTATTTGTAAGTTTGAGCGGGGGTAATGTTTTGTCCGTACAAAGTTAGGTTCGGTGCAATCCTAGCACATCCATGTACGCGACAGATGTGCATGATGCCGGTCTCGGCTGTAGAAAATCGAAAAACAGTCTGGTCAGACCAACGCTCCAATCGGTTCATGGCGATCTGGAGTTGCCTCTCAAGTGACTAGAGACAGTGGCCCGCTATACGAGGGGGCATTCAAAAAATACGCGGAATTTTGTAATTATTTATCAATTTTTCAATACAATGGATCTATTTTCAACATAACCTCCGTCAAAGGGATCCGTGTGAGTAAGCGATCTTAATCCCGCTGCCGACATGGTTGACGCGGCTAGAAATACGGCATGGGACTTGGGTAAAAAACCGAATAATTATCCGACCCAAGAATGGGCCCGAAGGTTCGTTCCTATAGCCTCATTCTATTCTAAAGGTGATGCACTTCTCCAGGCGGTGCTTCCATTCTTTTAGACCATTTTTGAAGAAATCTGCGGACCCCATTATGAACCATGTTTTTGCTGCGTGTTTTGCTTCATCAGTGCTATTAAAATTGACACCTTTCAACTGTTCTTTGCGTTTTGGGAATAAAAAATAGTCATATGGGGCAAAGTCTGGGCTATAAAGTGGATGTGGCAGAAATTCCCATTGAAATTCTCTCAAAACTTCTTTTGTAACGCGTGAAGAATGCGCTTGGGCGTTGTGATGGAAGAGGATTCCACGATGGAGCTTTCCCGGACGCTTTTTAGATAATTTTATTCTCAGTTAACTCAAAACTTCTACATAATAGGCTCCTGAGTTTTTCGACCTTGTAAAAAGTCTACAAGTACAACTCCTTCAGAGTCCTAGAAAACGGTTGCCACTACCTTGTTGACAGACCTCTCAGATTTGAATTTGATTTAGCTGATCTGGGCAAAACGTTTTTGAAACCCATCGCGACAAATGCTTGCTGAGGCCTAACTCGTCATGCAGAATCGAATGAGCTGAACCATCCGAAATGCCCATAGTCTGAGCTATCTGATAATCTGTCAATCTCCTATCTTCTTCGACTAGACTCCTAACAGCATCAACGTTTTCAAAAGTTTTCGAGGTTGTTGGTCTTGCACGATCCTAAACATCTTCAATAGCTTCTCCACCATCTCGAAATTTTTCAACACATTTTTAAACGCAAGTTTTCTTCGGAGCATGATCCCCATAAACGTTCTGCAAAGCTTGGATGACATCCGTTCCTTCCAACCAAGCTTTATTAAAAATTTTGTTGGTTCTTATCTCAAAATCCTCACGTTCGATGGGACAAAAACTACCTTTTATCAACTATCACTTCATGGCTTCGTTTCCAGGCGAATACTGATTGCTAGCAACCGTTAGAATAGAATGAGGCTATAGGAACGAACCTTCAGGCCCATTCTTGGGTCGGATAATTACTTCGATAATTATTCAGTTGTTTACCCAAGTCCCATGCCGTATTTCTAGCCGCGTCAACCATGTCGGCAGCGGGATTCGAACCCGGGTCTTTCCGCTCGCAAGCAGATTCGCTCACCAGTCGACCAAGCTGGTGATAGATAGCCAAGATCATGCTCTTTCTGGCTGACATGTTCGAATATGTTTCATTTTGTTGGCACCCGAATCATTGGAGTATTCGGCGTATTTTTTGAATAACCCTCGTATATATAGCAAAGTTATCCACATAAAGGGAGCTCTTAATAAATAGGGGGAAGTCATTTCCAATATCATTGATGTCGATGAGAAAGCATGTGCAGCTTAATACGCTGCCTTGTGATACTCCCTCTCCGAGTAGCTTATCGTCTGAGAAACAGCCTCTAACTCTCAACTTGATTTTTCGATCGGTGAGGAAATTCTGAATGAAGTGGAGCATGTGCCCTCTAAGGCCGTCGATGTGTAACTTCTTCACAATATTGTACTTCCATGCTGTATCATACCCTTTGGACAGGTCAAAGAATACAGCCGCGAAATGCTGCTTCTGGGCCATGTCTACCCGGATATCTGTTTCTAGCTTAACTATAGTGTCGGTAGTCCTATGGTATGAACGAAAACCACTTTGTGTGTAAGCGATCTTATGATTTCACTCAAGAAAGAACATGAGTCTAGTATTTATTATTTTCTCCAGTAATTTACTTAGAAAGCTGGTGAGGGCAATAGATATTATTATTGCCAATCTCCAACTATCCCGGAAGACATTTTGAGTAAAGATATAGTTATAGAAAAGTAGCAAAAGTTGTTGAAATGTTTCACGGGCGTACTTTACTTTTGTGTATGTAATGCCATCCAATCCAGGTGCTTTATCTGCACTTTTTGATATTGCCCCACGCAGCTCTTCTATTGTAATGGGGGTGTTGTAGATGTCTTCACTTTTTTCAAAAATGATCCTTTGGCGTTCCATCCTTTGTTTATATCTTGAGATGTTGATACTAGCATTTTGTGTATTGCTTAGTGTCGCAATATGGTTCCCAATAAGGTTTGCAACAATAGTTGGGTCGCTTTGGAGACATTGGTTAATATCTTTTACTCCTGGGTTCGGTGAGAGAACGTATTTCCCTGAGAGCTTCTTTATTTTCTTTCAGACTGAGGCCATACTTGTGCGCGATGTAATGCTGCTCATATAGTTCCTCCACGAGTGTGCACGTTTCTCTTAAAAAGTCTTCCTGCACATAGCTCGTGCTCGGCTGTAACAGATTCTGTTGGCCACAGTGTTGTGACGACGCAAAGCTCATCCTGCCCGTCTCCTCTCTCGCTTTAGGTCGTCACACTCGCCATCCCACCAGGGGACTGGTCATCTCGGAGGCATCCTGCTCGTTAGTGGCATTGTTTCGCTCGCCGCCGACTGAAAAATATTGTAAACGTTGTCCAGAAACATGTTGACGTCATCGCTCCAGTAGGTATTAGGGTTTTCAACGATTGTTTGTGTATGAAATAATGGTCAGTTTGCTTTTTGTATGTTGTACCGCGGTATTCGATCAAGGGTTGGGGTAGGATGGATAAATTCTATTCGGATAGAATAGTGATCACCTCCACGTAAATCATCGCGGACTGCGTACTTGAAATCAAGTTGGCAGGTAGAGGAGCATATGGTTAAGTCTATGACAGTGGTAGCTGCTGTTTGACGGTGGAAATGTGTATGCTGGTCTGAATTGCGTAAAGTAATTTAATGTGCAAGGAGCAGCCGCTCCACCAGCCGACCCCGAGCATTGACGGTGTGGTCTCCCCACATGTTGCTCCGGGCGTTAAAATCTCCCATAATGAGGAATGGCGAAGGCAGCTGCTGCACCAATGCATCCAGGTCTTCATATGTGAAACGAATATGAGAAAGATACAGAGAGCATATTGTATAAGCCTTGTTGTGGTATAGCCTCACAGCCACTGCTTGAAGGTTTGTATTCAATGCCAATCTTCTGAACGGCACTGAGCGGTGGATCAAGATTGCCGCCCCTTGTTCATGACCGTCACTTCTTGTTACGTCCGAAGTAAGGATATTGTAATAAGATAATGGGTTGGGTTGTTGATTTTGCAATAGTGTCTCTTGTATACACATGCACAAAGTGCATATTCGTGTAGAAGTATTTTTACTTCATTGAATTTTGTTTTGTATGATTGTAGGTTCCATTATGAATGAATTCAACAGCATCAGTGTTGTACTTCTTCCCCGGGGTCGGGATAGATGGTCTATTACTGGGATCTTTTTTCCTGTTTGAGTTTTTATCCCTTTCGGAGCTAAGGTGCTCGTTTGTTCGAGTATGCGATGGTGATATTTGCCTTTCGTTCGGGCATGTTACAGGTTTGATAACAGGAGATCTTTCGCGTGCTTTATTGGTGGGATTATCAGGCTTTGTAGAAATAACCGGTTCTTCAGCGTCGTTGCTATCGTACGCTAATAGATAACTGAAGCCATCCAGAGTACCACGCCTCCAGAATGTACATTTTGGTGTCTTCCCTTTTTCTTGTCGATGTGCCTGTATTCATTTTTGTTGGCGAGCAGCTCTGCTTCGGGCGATTGGGGTCTGACTGTCTCTGTGGTGTGGTGTGAGGGGCTGTGCGAACATCTCACTTCTGTGCACCAGTAGGCAGACCACCTGCCGGTTCTACCTTTCATACTCCTGTGGTTTCATTAAGTACAGTGCATGTCGTTGCAGTTGCAGCGTCAGCTTGGCTTGTAGTCTCGGTGTCAGCTCAACTTGTAGTTACAGCATCAGCTCGACTTGTAGTCACTGCGTCAGCTTGGTTTTTATTCCCATTTTGAGTTTTGACAAGAGTATTTTCTGTTTCTGAGGTCACTGTCATAGAAAATGTGACGTTTGCTTCTCTTTGTATATTTCTCGTGTTTCCAGATGTAGAGGCATATGGTTCCGGGTTTTATGCCGAGATATTTGCGTTACCGTCTGTACGTCTTGTTGACATATTGACAGTGGGTCTCGTTGCTTGTAATACAGTACTGTACATTCTTATGTGGTCTGGGAATCTTCCCAAGACCTCTTGCAAGGCTTCTGAGCGGGGAAGTTTTTCTTTCACTTGAGTGGCCAATACTTCATTTTCTCGTGCGTACTTAGGGCACTTCGGGTCGTTGGAATAATGGTATTGTCCACAGTGGTAACAGCAGACAAGATGATGGCAGTTAAATTTTTTATGACCTTTTTCTCCACATCAAGCGCGTCTCCACTACACTGCGGCAGTATTTCGCCACATGGCCGTACCGTTGGCAGCTGAAACATTGCTGTGGCCTTTCCTTATATTCTTCAACCACTTTACGGTGCCATGATGTGAGTGAGATAGCTTGGGGCAAAGTGTGTCTTTTAAAAGTAAATATATAAGTATTAGTTGCAATGAGTTCCTCATCTCGCTCAATTTTAATTCGTCGAACATCAGTCACTCCATGGTCCTGCAGTTGTTGTTTCAGGTCGCCCTCCGAGCACCCACTAAAGGCTTGACTGCGCACGACACCTTTCACCACATTTAGGGTACAGTGTAGGGACACAGCCACCGAGTTTCCAGCAATGCGTGTTACATTGCACAGTTTTTTTTGGTTTGTTCCTCTGAGCGGGTAGCAATTAATAGTGAGCTCTTTCCTCACTTAGATATTTTACTGGGCTCGCCTATTTGGTTCTTGATGTCTTTGTCAATTTTGATTACATTGAGGTTTCTAGTAATGTCCACGTTTAGGAAGTTTATAATTATAAACTTTATACAATAAGGGGTCGTGCCCTGCAGCTCCGTGTTATAGTTCAGTAATAGTCGCAGTGATCGTTGTAGGCGTCGATGTTTCGCTGGTTCTCCTCGCCTTACTGTGTTCCTCCGTAAGCAGTTATCAGCAGGTCTTGGAGGTGTGTGGGAAATTTCCATTTTCCTCTATACTTCTTCGATTTGTTGTAGCCTTCCTTTACTTGTGTCTCCAACTTCAGTCTTCTGAGTTAGATTCCCTTTTGTCATGACATGATAGCTAGGTGTTAGATTTAATCCTTTTCTAGAACAAGTAGGTTCATAAGGCCCCAGTGTGTATTCTGAGTTAAATCCTCCCGGTCCTCCACCACTCTCAAATTTGCTGTGTAATGGTTTCGGTACTGGTGGCAATGTTGGGGAATCATCCTTTGTAATATCCGCCGGTATTACTTCCATTGAAACCGTAGGCATTCCGGGGTCGTCACCTTCTAGTTCTGCTTCTAGTTGGAGAGTTTTATAATTATCCATGGTTGTATTAAATTGTTTTCACCTCCCACCCTGAGCCGGCACCAAGGCCGCCAACGAGGGGAATCCTATTGTTGGGCACACGCAATCACAACGGGAACACTCAATAAGTAGAGGTATAGCTTTTGGACGGATGAACACAATAGGATGTTGCGCTTGACTAGTCCGGCAACGCTCCCACGTTTCACCGACGTTTAAACAGCCCCTCGCCTTTCCACCCGCCATCAGCTAACCCTTCCCACGCACGACTATCAAGCTAACAGATCGGGTCTAGGTCCCTGCCAGCCTCTACCAGTCCAAGAGAGAGGTCATGAAGTGTCCATTTTGAAAAGCAGTTGTCAACGTGGTTATCTGTGAAGCTATCCCAGTTTGTCTGGTTTGTCCACCCAAGCCTGTCTGCCATGGTTGGACCCGAGACAGCATAGCCTTGGGCTTCATTGTAACACAAGCCCCCTCCCCGCGGAAACGACAGGATGGCACGAGGGGAAGGTAACCTTGCATGAAATTACTATATTACACAAGAGGTAACACTGCATCAAGTTACTACATTACACATAAGGTAACCTGGCATGAAGTTACTACATTACACACGAGGTAACCTTGCATGAAGTTACTATATTACACAAGAGGTAACACTGCATCAAGTTACTACATTACACATAAGGTAACCTTGCATGAAGTTACTACATTACACACGAGGTAACCTTGCATGAAGTTACTACATTACACACGAGGTAACCTTGCATGAAGTTACTATATTACACAAGAGGTAACACTGCATCAAGTTACTACATTACACATAAGGTAACCTTGCATGAAGTTACTACATTACACACGAGGTAACCTTGCATGAAGTTACTATATTACACAAGAGGTAACACTGCATCAAGTTACTACATTACACATAAGGTAACCTTGCATGAAGTTACTACATTACACACGAGGTAACCTTGCATGAAGTTACTACATTACACATTAGGTAACCTTACATGAAGTTACTGCATCACACATGAGGTAACCCTACCTAGAGTCCCTTTCAATTCAGATACTACGAATAATTCTCTACTTCAATCAGGGGTGGCGATAGTAAAATTTCCAAGCGCATTAATAGCAGCACTCATACAATACAATAACAACACACATATAGTACAATAGCGACACTCGTACAATATAATAGCAGGAATCTTCGACAAAGAATGCACTCAAAGTATGGATAGTGCTTCAAAAGGCTCCCTCCGAAAAGTTAACACTGAAACTGGAAGAGAAAATTTAACTGCTGCCTGCACACATTTATGTATTCACGCAATTATTCACCTAATTAATACAATATTCATCAAGCTATCTTTGATCAGTTAACAATACATCCTGAGCCAAACTTTAATTCTTGAGAAATAAAAACAAATGTCAGGAAGAAAAATAATTTGACTCAACTGATACAATACCAGATGCGCTGAATCATGTTCAGAAATATTATAAGCGATGAAGCATCAACTTTTGTTTAACCCAACAAAGCTGGATTAACTAATGAGCGAAGCCGAGCGCCCCAAAAGGATGCCTCTTACCTGCCCATCTATCATGTAGGAGATCATCATGATCTGATCAGAAGCAGAATCAGGGAACTTGAGAGGCAGCTTAGTGGTCTCGATGTCATAGGCCAGCACGATGCAGTCCGGCCACACAAGGATGTCAGGTCTGTGTGTGAGGGTGGGAGGCGTGGAACCCCGCACACTGTACCAGCGGCCCACGGTAATGCGGAGGTCAATGGACACCCTCACGTGGTAGGGTACGTCGTACTCCCTGCCAACAACAGACTCAGTGTAGACTGTGGTCATTTCAGTACATACTGCAGGGACTGAGCATTGCTCATCATGAAAGTCATTGATTGTCTTCACACAAATATTCTAGCCGGAAATGAAACATGGCTCGGCACTGGTAGACTACAACTAATCAAACACACTAGTCTTCATTGGTAATCAATGGAAAAGAAATCGGGAAAACAAAATTCAGTACAAGACAAATCAGTTAAGTAAGAAATTATTGATTTTTCCACGGCACTATCGTGTGTATAGCTATGGTTCGCCAGCTATGCGGCGATTAAGCGTCAACACTGAACGGCAGGAATAAAAGCAAGGTTCTATCCGTACATCTGCACACAGGATGTAAGAGTTACGAATGTTGAGACACGAGTGCGGCTTACTTGTAAAATGAAATTCTATTTTCGATGTTGTTCTCATTCTGCTACTAAAAATTCAACTTTGAGGCAAAGCATCACTGACACTCATTTCATACGTATACACCTTTTCGTCTTAATCACACGGTCGTTGACTTAAGACCGTTTTTTGTCACTTCTGAGATTTCGGTACTTTTTGTTTAACAGCTTGTACATACTTGTCAAAAGGTAAACGTGTGAGAAATCTGGCACATTTTCATTTGTCTTAAAATACGGTAAGAATTAATTGAAGTGTAAGTGCGAGAAAACTGTAAGCTATTTGATCAGAAACGGAGGAAACTATTACGAAGACAATATGCAGTGGTGAAAACCCACTCTAAAGCATTACTACCATCAAAAGACAATAAAGACAGCCACTAAAGTATTCATAAGCGTACGACGTGTCCTGACCTGATATCGATAATTTTATCAAAGTTGTCCTGAGTCTTAGACGCATCAGAGGCTGACGCAGGGGTGTCCAGGAGGTCGGCGTACACACTGCGGCTCTTGGCAACCTCCCTGTTGCGTCGCACCGCCGCCAGCAGTGGCTGTCGTACCTGTGCACGAGACGGCAAGTCGCAATGTTGTCTTTAACAACACACCCAAAAAAACGCTCTAGGTGAATTATATAATTTTTTACTTTGCATTGCTAATTCTGAATATTTGAGCAAAATAATACTTAAGCTGATTATGAAATGCATTACACAACTATTCATTTATTTATTTCTTTAACAATAAAACTACAAAGTCACAAACATGCAAACTTACTAGCTACAAAGTATCGTGAATTTTTATTGCAAAGGTAACGAAATTAAAAATTCTTTTCTGACCTCAGATAGCTGTAGAGTTTCACAAACTTTTATTCTCTGCATGCCCTCCTTTTTTCCAAATACTGTTCCACACACAAATAAATTTTGAAAAATTCCGTTCAATTAAACCGCAACTTTCTGCATATGCATGAAGCTTGCCCTTGAAAGTGCAAAAGCCCGTAGCCAACTGCATAATTGTTTGCTTACCTTATTTTTGCTCAATTAGCTGCTACACTTTTTCTGGTATTATAGTGGAGATATCAATCACTAAACACGTGAGGAGGAAAGATTGATGCTTCTCTTAACCAGAATTACATGAAAATTCTCCAGTTCAATTTTTCCTATTTATGTTGACCACATAGTGTACATATAGCTCATCATAAACATAGATGTAGAAAATTTCTTGAAAATTCATAAACAGCTGAAATAAGTGCATTTTATAACAATAAAACAAGTATGCATATTTCTGTGTTCTTTAAATAATACGTAATTCACTTTTAAGTTTTGATACTGGCTTCATGTATTACAAACCTTAAGGTCTACTGCTATCTAAGCTTCAACCATAGGAATAAATATACACAGAAATTACATCCAAACCTAAGCAAATGTAAGACTATGCACTTAAACTTGAAAATAAAACAAAATAAAAATACAAGCAGATGGGTTGATCTTAGCAAAATCGTGGAATTGATTTAAAAACCAGGGTGGGTTAATTTTTTTACAATGCCGGCGGGTTTGACTTCCTTAAAGCAACCGGGGTGGGTTGGATCTTCCTAAAGAAAAATTGGAATGGGTTGGATTTTCTTAAAGAAAAACTCGGATGGCTTCGGGGTTTCCCAATCCTGGTCAGCAGGCATCCTAGCAGAGTTGGAAAAAAAATATCAAGACAATAAATATAGGCCCTATTATTATAATTGTAATTATTATTGTTATTTTCAGGGTATGATCCTGATACATGTGAGTGACTGAAATGTCTGTGCTTGTGAATGACGGAATTAGCTTACGTGATTGAGGCGCGCGTGTGTGATCGATGCCTTTACTTAAGAAAGCATGGAACTTCAGTAGCAGCCCAAGAATGGGCCAAACGGCTCGTTTTTATTACCTTATTGTATTATTATTATTAGACCACTCTATTATAAATATTATTATTACCACACTATTATTATCAGCGTAAAGCATTGAATAAACTCAGTAGAATCAAGAGTGGGCTGAGATCAGGTAGAGAGAAGTAGATTAGAGTAAACACTGGCTAGCAGGGTAAGTGATCAGGGGTTTTATGAAACACTGAAATCGAAAAATAATGAGTTCCCATAAAAATAAACTTAGACACAAGACAATTTTATCAGTCGTTAAGATGATTTGTTTTATCAAATACCGAAATCAGGCAATAAAAAATCATTCGATTTTTACTACTACTAAATAATGACTAAATAATGACACTAAACAGAAAACGCTCACTGTTCAAGTACATTCACTCTTCATCTGTTTTTGTAGGAAATTGAAGTTACGCATCATCTTGGTCTTACTCAGTAGAAAAACTACTTTGTTGTACAACATTCACAAGAAATAACAATACGAGATGTCTGCTGAGCTGACTATGCTTCTGCAGCGTCCAATGTCAGTCTTCCTGACTCGATTCACGAAACATTACCGGTACACGTACACTCTACTGCTGTAGTCCATTACTACTTAATTCAAGTTAAAGTAGGGCAAACAAATCTTTACTCATATATAACATACAAAACAAACATGTGTTCAAATCTTACTGCTTATGTCGTAGGGCTAATATTGCAGAGATAAATATGATCCTCCCATAGTTGAAATCAAAGCGACCAGCTTCGCTCCTGCCAATAGCGACACACCCGCACAAGTGATAGAACTTTCCAGTCTAGGACTTACCGTGAGTTAGTATGAAGCACTGAATATTACGGCTATTAGAATTTCTATTGCTATCACTACAATTACAATTTTTTTCTTTGACAATTTGATCATAGATCTAACTTCGTTGAAGTCGTTAATAAGGCTGCCAAATAGACAAAGGCCTTAAAAAACTATTATTCAAGGAGACTGAATATGAGTGCTCAACCCATGTTGGAGTGTCACGCGTCCTCCACTTTTGAGCCATACTCCCCACACAACCTCATCATTTGCTCGTGGGTTGGAGCACCACGCACCAGTTTCGGGCAAGCAACTGCCAGACACAAACGCACCTTCATGAGGTCGTTCGAGGTCATGAAGGAAAGCTTGATGAGCGTCCTCTTCAGACCCGTCAGGTGGTTGTCCTGCAACAGAAAGCATCATTTCAATGTCATAGTAAAATTTTAAACTTAAAATAACTTTTTTATTAATAGCGCTTATATAAAACATTTGCGATAGAGGCCCGAATGAAACGTGACAATTTCATACAAAACAACTAGTAACAATTTCAGCACAATACAATGTTCCCTCACTTATCGCGAGTGTTACGTTGCAGGACCACACGCAATAAGTGAAAACCCGCAATGTAGGGATGCTATATTTATTTAAATATCACGCTCATAGTAATAAAATAAAATCATCCTATAGCTACGCACACGCGATAGTCCGATGCTAACAAAATGGAAGATCGGTGAAGGAAAGCTCCGTTCGAACGAAAGAAAACAAGATGCGACGATTACTAAGACAATCAGCGAATGAGATACAGAGCAGCATTCTTTGGCTGGTCGCTTTCCATCAGTCAACCAATCGTGTGCTGTTTACAATCTCACGTCGGCAAGAAGCGTCTAAAGCGGCCACTGCGCAAATCCTACTGTTCGTTTTTGGTCTATTCATCATGAGTGAACATGCTATTTACTGTAAATCGTATTTTTATGACCTTTAATATTCTTTTAGTGTTATAATTAATGTCAGGTTATTAGTTGCCAGGTCACCAACCCCGCAGGAATTCAGGCCACATGTGTGTGTCTTATATTATTATGGTTACTGACTAAGTGGAACGAGGACTAGCTTGAAGCTTTCGCTGACTCGGTCGTATGATGTTCGATCGGGGTGAGGACTTTGTCACGATGACATGTCGCTCATCTCCGAAGCCCTGATTCGAAAGCGGACCATACTCATTCGAAGTGTAGTCGCCGGCCTGTCCGGTTCTTCTTACTTCTTCATTCCTTAATTCCCTAATCCCTAATTCTCCTAATTGCCATTACCAGGCAATCAGCTACATCGTTCCACTTTGCTTAGCTTAACTGTATTTTTTTACGAGTCTACTGTATCATCTTCATAATAAACGATTGGAAACGTTCCAACTCGCTCTTCCCTGCGATAGCTGCAAAGAGGATCCAAAGATCTCGGTTCGGTGGCAATTTTCTAGGCACAAATCATTTCAGGTAGAGATTTACGATTTTTAGAATCTAACTGGAAAGAAGCACCCCAACATTAATATTTTAAATATATCTTTACATATTGTTATTTTATAATGCAAAATTCATCAAATATAAACATTACTGTACAGCACGTACTACGTATGGGCAGAATGAGTACCACAAAACCCAGCATAACAGCGAAAATACCGCGATAAACGAACCGCGAAATAGCGAGGAAACACTACAAGGAAAACTAAGAATGTAACATTATAATTTGAATAAACAATTAAAATTTCATAGCAAAGAAAAGCAATTATAGTTATCAGTATTTAGCAAAAACACGTTTGATGGTAATGTACAAAATAGGTATACTCTAACATTAATCGGCTCAAAAAATATTGTGAAGCCAACATTTCCGGGCTGATTAGCTAGTAACACTACAACCAAACGAGAACCATATTCAGTATTTCGATTATACAAAAACAAAAGCAATGTTCATGGTCAACATAGTTCCCCTATCTTTTGATCAGAAATAAAAAAAATAATAAAAAATTCATAAGAACTGTTCATTCAATTTGAAGATTTTTTACCAGATCCAGGTCCTCCTTCTTGATGACTTCTACCGACGCTATCTGGCCGCCAAATTTCTTGCTGAGAAACGTGGTGATGTCCTGGAGCACCTCATCGTGAGTGATCACATAGAAGTAAGGCCGGTAGGGCATGGACACCTGAAATATAATTGCTACGTCATGAATGAAACGACTTATAAGATAAAGACATACATATGTGGTGAATAGTTAATGAAAATTTTACTACCCCACAACTAGAGGACAGCTGTTGTGCAGGACAAACAAGATGTAAGAGAGAAGAACGCCTGTCAATTCAGTTTGGATGTGCTAACAATAAGCGTGGCATTGGAGGAAAGTAGGGGAAGACACAAGTCTCATCTGCTCAATATGAGGAGCAAGAAATGCAGCTTATCACTCCTTCAATTCAATGTAGAATATGAGGAATTTCGTTAGGAATGACGAGTAAGGAAAGCAGAAGTAAGTTTTTCATTAACCGAGGCAAAAGAGAACTTAATACCAAGATACCATTAAGGAACTCACACAGAATAGAAACTCATAGACACTCTGCAACAAAGTCTTTCTCATAAGCAGTCATGCACTAAATTTCTTGTGCAATTTTATACAGGGCACAATTAAACAACTGACTGGTTAAAAACAGAAAACAATGAAAGCCACAGAATAATACCTTGAACCTGGAGCCGTCTTCTTCTAAAAAGTAGAAATCCACAGCACTCAGCAGTCTCTTGTCGTCATCCAAAATCTCAGTCTGCACAAATAACGATACAACAAATACATGAATTAGAAAATACATGGCAATCATGATTAAAACAGAAATTACGTAAAAATATTCTGAAGTGCAACCGGTCATTTTGAAATCATCTACAAGATGTCTGTGTGTGCAGAAATTGTCCTCTGCTTTAGCATCATTGTTTAGTGAAAAATGTTTTTTAACATCAAAGGTACAATTTACAAGCCACATGTACTTGGAACTTATGGAAACACTACAGTTAATAATGACGATCAAAATCCTATGATATTTGCAAAATCAGGGTTGCTGACTTCCAGTCACATTTAGATGCAGAAAGTTCATGAAAAACTGTAAAAGATTGCTATTAATGCAATATTTCACATGCAAAAGTTGTGATACACAGTAAAACCTCCAAATATTCCTCTACTATACTTAGTAGCTGATGCCAGTGAAAATAAAATTCACAAGAGAAAAATATTCTCACCACCTATGTTTTAGTTATGCTGTCATGTTATAGCTGTCACAGTTATGCAGAGTAATGTTACAGTTATGTTACAGACCATGACTAGCATCTGCATGAGTGAATGTCAATAAATTAGAGCAATTAAGGTCCTTTATTTTGCAACTAAAAATTTCATATTTCGTCTTTAAACATCAGCAAAGATGCATCAGAAATTAATGATTATATGATTTCTATATATGAACTATAATTTAGTTCCACATTGGTACAAAATAATATAAAAAATTACAATTCAAATTTAACATGTATCTTATTTGCCAAACAAAAATTATTGCTTGAACATTACTCATAGAATGTGCATAGATAAAAATCCTAAGATTTTGATGGTGTAGAGAAAAGAATAAAAATTTCATAAGAAATTTTGCTGCACTTGAACTGAATTAGCCATACTATTAAAAGTTACTCAAAAACACTAGTGCACTACATGCATTAGCTTCACTTTCTATTTCATGTTGGTCTTGCATTAATAGCAATAAAAAACACAATAACCAAAGTGATTGAAATGAAGGATGTATAAACTTTGAGGATCTTTAAACCAGTCAAATTGCCAAAAAATCTATTTATCATGATATTACAAATAAATAAGTAAGAAAGCCAGCAAAAGTTAAGCACTTCCAGAACCTGGTGTACAACACTATAGCAGGAGTATGTCATCTCAGAAAATTCCTTGCACTTGAACATATGAAAATTGCATAATTCAATAGCTCAGGTCTTGAATAAGTCCCAGCTGGTACATTTCTCTCTTTTAGCTGCAAAAAAGAGAAGATTGAAATTGATTTTTTAGTATCAGCTAATACCTGACATAGTGGCAAAAATGCACTTCCAGAACCTAGTGCACCATAGTATATGACAATTAGTTTTATTATCAGTTGCAGTGTGAGGGATCACTGAAATAGTCCCAATATCAATTTTTAGGCAGAGGATAACAAACATAATTCTCTTCACCTATGGTCCTCAGTTTCACATGTTTAACAGATCAGTTCTACAATAGCTCACTATACGTATATATGGCTCAAGCATAAGTTTTAACAAAACGGCATTGCAAAACATACTAATAAATTGTGCATCCTACCCTCCAACATAAAATTAATTTCCCCTACTCTTTAGTATCAGAGTACAGTTCAAATAATAAAGGTTACACAACATAAAAACCTATTTTCTGTGGCCAATATGATTAACAATAAAAATACTATGTTCAGTATTGTGAAACCTTTGATTCTTTGTCAAGCTTACAGAATGCATGTTGAGCAGCCAGCCAACTCTCTCAGAATGCTCCTTGTGACGAGCAAATCCATACTTCTGATCAACAGCATCATTTTCCAGAGCAGTTTGTAAACGATGGTCAGACCCTCCTTCTCCATATTGTCTTCTGTGAATAGAATCACATCTTAGTAATTAATAACACACTTTTGAAGATATCATGCTTGAGAAAATGATTCATTTGAAAAATTTACAACACATATCTAGATTTCCATTAGTTACACAACCTTTACGTAATAAAATACCCAATTCTATTTCAAACCTACATGCTAAATACTTGAATAAAATTAAAAATTGCCTAGAAGTAAAAATGTGCAAATTATAGAAGGAATTGAAAGCCATAACAGAGGCCCCAGTTAGAGCTAGCCTTAAAGTTTAAGTCAAGTCAGGTTAAATTAGGTTAAGTATATCTTGTATAACTTTGCAGTATGAAACAGACATTGCAGAGACTGCAATCCATATATTGTTATGACATTCATTATTGTCCAAATTATGTAGAAAGTACTTCTCACCTAAGAAGCTGATGCTGAAGATACAAAAATTTTCCTCATTTTATCATATGGAGAATCAATTATAAGTGTGTAATACCCATATCCAGACAGTTTTCATATAATAGACATAGCAAAGTCTAATTAAATAAATTTTGCATAAACTCTACACAACAGGAATAAAACATTTAACTAAGTTAATGAGCCAAGAATCTAGCCTATAATTGTAACTGAGTACCATGGTTGATGAGAGTTCCACAGCATGTATCATCTTGATACAAGCTTTCCCATTAATTCTCTTATCAAAACTTCAAAAAAAATGTGCAGAAAAAATACTACTCTGAACAGAATACAATAAAAAATAATGCATATGCATTAAATAAACTGTAGTAAAAACTTGTATTTGAGCTTAAATCATCACCAACGATTGCTCTATTCCTTTCAATGCTCTGAAACGAAAGCCTACTACACAACACACTTTCATGCATTTTTTGAGCACCAAATAAAAAGAACCACAGCATGTTATTGTTACACTAGAATTTCAATAGGCTAAATTCAAGTCATTAGATTGCACCAATAGAGTTCGTACCCTAAAAATAAAATTTACTGCAACTTCGAACTATATTAGACCAAAAAAATGTAAATTTTGTCTAATTTGGCATATGATGAGTACTTTACCTCTGATCTTTACTTTTCCCAGTGCTTGAATCATTGGAGGAAAAATTTTTAAAGCGCTGAAAAGACATTGTTACTTATTTGCCATCGTACACCATTACGACACCCAACACAAATAATTTACACTTCGCGCGCTTTGGATGGGATTGAGAATCCATTCCGCTTCTACGACATAGCCACACAATTTAGTGTAAATCATGCGGATGCTGAAAATATATTGAAATCTGCATTTACCATAATAACAATTCAAACATACCGCCTATGGCCATTAGTGATGTAAACGTTTTCATAAATACTAAAACTCTCAGGCACGACAAAATTTTAACACTTCTATATGAGTCTACATTCTAAGCTATCGGTCATCAGTAAAAATATACATTTATTCAAAATTAAAATATACATACTTACACTTTCACAATTATTCAAATAATTACCTAATATATTAGTTATCTTGTAAAGTTTGGTTGTGCTTGGGGAATATTAAGCAACCAACTTTCACATAACCTAATCTGTGGCATGACCTGCTACCCTGTAGCATCACATCGCTGCTCATGCTCCATTTTCAAGTTATGCATTTTAATTAATCGCGTACAAATCAAATCGTACTTTT
>VCRD01003479.1:4981-23082 GCA_006783055.1 Trinorchestia longiramus
GCGTACGAGAAACAGCTCGTGTCCATGGCCGGGTTCGAACTCGCGGTCTCTCTACATGAAGCAGAGACCCGATACAGAACACGGGCCGCAGACCACTCGACCACAAGGTCGAGTATATATATCTAAATTGAGGAATTTCAATGGGAACTGGCTAGTTATTACATAAAGACTGACTAAAATACAGCAGGATAGCATACATATATCTTGACGCAAAAAGCATCAACCATAAAAATGGGTATAATATTGATCTCCAGTATAAAATTTTGATCTAAGTACAAGATTACTACAAAAACTTACCATGAATAAATGTTGTGGACTTGAGCTTCACCATCTTCAAACTGAGATGGAGAAAGCAACAAAGGAACTTCAGGTACAACATGAACAGCTTGAGGGCTGTTCTGCGGGCTGCTGAGTCGCTTAAGCTTCTTGTTGTGATGCTTTAGTTTTTGGCTGAAATTGTGCAACAAAAAATGTAAATGTCCATTTACTATTATTACTGTACTAAACTTCTCCTCAAGCATTTCACTGTGCTGTCACAAGTTCTTGTTAGAATTATGAGAGTAAAATGTATTTATAATTTCTTCAAAATTATTGACATACAAATTCAGTGAAGAAAAGAGCTACACTCTTTGAAGAGCCCAGGTAAACTTTATTTGAGACCACAAAGAAAGTCAAGTTTTGAGGAGAAAAAGTAGCTTAACATTAATTATGAACCTTTATTACAGCAGTTATATGCTTAATATAGCTCAATGACAATTAAAATGAGTTTGCAGCCAAGTTGAGTTTACTCTCAATTCAAGCTTACAAGTCAAAATTAGAATGGAAATGAGATTATATCTGAGTTGTGTACAAATTTGAGTTGGGCAAAATATTTCAGCAGTTATTCATGTTTGTCAAGTTGTGTAAAATTGTTAGTTGGTTTAGTATTTGAATTATGTACCAAGGATCTATGTAAAAGGAAACCTTGGATCCATTGCTGTATAGTTGTAAATGACTGTATATATGCATAATATTCATGTTTGGCATTATTTTTACCATTGAATCATACTGGCACATTAAGGATCATAGTTGTGATACTTTAACAGTGATACTGTAGTTATAATATACATGTTATTCACATCTTCTTGACTTCCATTAACAAAATTCATATCCTCTTTTCATCCATTGATAGAATTAATATCCTCTTTAATTTTAAACTTTGACATCTGCAAAACAAAGAGCCACTAATTCCTGATTGTTAAATGAAATGTAAATAACATAACTATAAAATATTACCTGGCAACATGTACAAAAGTGTTGCAGGCAGCATACTGAGGAGCAACTGCAGGTACATCATCAGGAGCTGCACCCAGCAGTTGGAAAACCAGGTTTCCAAATTTTTGTCCAACGGAGAGCAAATCCATCAATAGTAGACCTGTAATAAAATCAAATACTTAAATTCTATTTATTAATGTCTCTTTTCAGGAAAGCAAAGGTGTTTGCCAATTCATTCAAAAAATTTGCTTTGACTACAAGGTTATTTTTATGAACAGTTTTGTCTCTGACTCATTTCTAAGAAAATATTCTTGTTCTACACATTACATACCAGAAAATCTCAGAATATATTCAATATTTGCACATTATTTTTTTTTAGAAATTCTTATTATACATTAGATTAGGATGAGTTAAATACAACAATTTTTTCCTACCACAGGCAAAAGAGCAAAGACAAATTCTTACATGAACCCAAGAAAGCACTTCCTTATTTTCATTAGAAAGAAGTTCATAAATTACAGCACCCACTTGCCAAATAACCTTATATTAATAAGGTTATTCTCACTCTATTAAAATAATATTTCATGCTTTGTAGTGTTTCAAATATGAGAATTTGTAAAACTAAAACTTGTGATTCAATATAAAATAAACAAATTATGCATTAAGTGGTATCAAGACAATCAAATTTTTGTGTTATCCATAGTTACCATTTTCACCTAGCTGATGAACATTCACATAAATACAGGATCTTGCTATTGTTGATTGTTGAAAATATTTTTCATTAATAAACGATCAACGTAGGTTAATACTATATGTATATATAATATTATTTTTTCAGGTATTACATTCTACATTTCACTATATTTAAAGTGAAACCATTTCACCTATTTTGACTTCTACAATGTTTTACTCTCATACAATATAGTTCTTTGCCTCATAATCCTAATTGTCGGACACAGTCAGCACAAACAAACTGCATTTGAGCTGGCTCCATGGTTACTTTTAGAGGCATTGACGATCACAATGTCTTGCACCTAAATATTGAAGCTTAAATGATTCTTTTCCAATGGTAAAGCTAAAAATGATAATGACTATGAATTGTAGATTAAGCATCTGCTCTACAGTATTCATGTAAATAAGTGAATAAAACAAAACAGTAATAACCAGAACTTTAGACAAAAAAACATACATCGTCTTAATTTCTTCCAAAATTTTTTATGATTGAACAAGTGACCCTCTAATTACCTTTAACAATTTCAGTGTATGTTAGCTTTCAGTTGATCTATGAAATATCTTCATATGATTGTTCTGTATGCGTTTCCTTAATATGAAAAAACAAATTTTAGAAATAACAGATATTAGTCATTAAATAAAATAGTATGTTTTATAACTTGAATCTATCGAAAGGATAATGTGTTGTGGTTGGCACTTCTTGTGGATCCGATTAAATTAAATATTTTATCACAATCTGACGTGACCACAAGTTAAGAGACTTTTGTAAATGTCTGCGTTGTACAGTACGAATTTGACAGCACTTGGAATGTTGAGCAGCAGACTCGTTGGAGGGTTTACGTTAATCATTGTACGAATAAAATATGAAGTGATCGGTTTTATTCATGATACGTGTTGCGTAAATAGTATAAGGCCTATATTATTCATGTAAAAATGTTTACAAAACATGGGTAATAGTGACGCATTCCAGTTGCTCTGAAGCATTGAACAAACTTTCATACGTAATGGTTGCCCGTTTGATATTGTTTTGATAAAAAATTTTACGTCTAAATAGCTTCTATGGTATTTAGGTCAGTCCGAATTGTAGACTGGCATGCTTTATAATTTGTTGTAGGCATTGGTTCCACTGTTTTCATTTAGGCATGAAGCGTTGCCAAGGAAACAGGGTGCCTCTTCTCAGAAAGACTGAAATTTTTCAATTTTAGGTCAAGGATAAAAATTTGCTGTCAACTAATAATAGTTCATATGGAAAAAATGTATGTGACAATTCAATTGAGGAGAAATAAGTTACTTAATTCATTCTTGTTTAGTTAGTATATCATAATTTTTTGTTTGCCAGTACATTTGTACAAAAGTTCTACTATGTTTCTTATGAGCAATTATGTGAAAGTAAGATCTGTGATATTTGAATCTTTTTGTGTTTACTGAAATTTTTTGTGTATTTTACTCCATGTGTAGTTTATTGTGTTGATACTAGAAATTAGTAAACCTTTCCTAACCTTTTTTGCTTTTTTCAGCATTTTGTTTAATATAAGGTACCAATAATTTGCACTTAAATTATAAGATGACACGAACAAGAGGAGGATTTTCCGAACCCATCAATTGGCACGAAATATTTTTGCAGGTGAGTTTTTTTTTAATTATACTCCAGCTGTTTGATAATAGAGGAAAAGTTATTATTCCATCATTAAAAAGTGTCATGGCATTTAGTTATAATTTTAAAGTATTTGGATTATTAATATTTAACTTGCTTACATAAATACATGAAAATATGGTATCAGGATCTATAATTTTGGTGCTATTATATTTTGTTAAAATTCTAGGAGTTTATGAAGTTTGTGGAGTGCAATTTCAGTTGCTGATAATTAGTTATCTAGGAGCCAATACCTGATGCTACCTGTGTCATGCACACACCTATGTAATTGTAAAAACTTTTTATGTTGGTCATTTATGTTGTGTGATGTACAGCACAAATGAGCTCCTTGTGCTGAACTCAAGCCCAAGTTAAACTAGGCACAAAGTAAATTCTCTTGTGACTAGTAAGAAGAAAAATTGAAGAGAATTTCTAATTTTAAATGTATAAATATAACTAAAAATCAATTGTTATTTTCCTTGCATGAAAGCAGTCATTCATAAAAAAATTGTTGGTAAATTAATGTTATTATGTTTTGTATCATATGCATTTCAATTCTTTATATCTAATAGTTTTATATAAGTGATGGTCATTGATTATACATGTCATGCAACTTAGCACTTGCTTGACATGCAAGTGTTTGTACCTACAACTGTGTTTACAGTATGGTAAGGAAGCAGAAATAATGAGTGTACAAATTGCAGTGCCATTTATGTAGTTTGTACAGAAGAGATGGATATAAAATATAAAAAGTTATGATTGTGTTCAAATAATCTTTTTAGATTAGGCTTATAACTAGTGGTAGATAATATATAAATATTTAATGATTTGGATATTGATACCAATTGCAATTTTACTGGTTTCTTACTTTTTTCTTATCTGGCCAAGATGTTCAGGTGATATGTCACTACAATCTTTAAAAGTTCATGTTCACTTTTTTTTAGCTTCAACCTGCAATCATATTTGGCAAAGGTGTTATTGAAATATTATTAACATAATTCAGTTTATAGTAAAATAACCACAAAGAGTTTAATTATCTAAGAGGTTGGACTTTGGATTCTTGATTCAATTGAGTTAGAGTGAGGTGAAGCAAGTATTTGAACAGTTTTGAAATTGTATTGAAATGCATTTGAAAATATAATGTAATTGCAATACTTATTAGAACATGCCTGATATAAAACAATACAAATCACTAAGCAGAAAAACTACAACTTTTTTTTAGTTGTATATGAACTAAAATTATTTAAAAAGTATTTAAACATTTCCTTTGGAATTTTCTACAAGTGTTGATTCTGGAAATTTCTCCTGTTGATGTTTCTGCCAAATTTTGGAAATTACTACAGTTGGAGTAGAGTAATATTGGTCAGGAAATTGTTGTGTTTGGAGTCGGTCATCATTTGAACATTGCTCTATGAACATTGTAAAATGCCTAAACTACATGAATGGACCAATAACCTGAAACACCATGTAATTTTAATGCATACTGCAAATAACATTAACACATTTCTAAGTTATTAAATATCTCTGTCAGCACAGGGAACACATTATAGAAAATGGAATTGTTTGGGAGGATTGAAAATTTTTTAAACCTTGTAATGTATTTATCAGAAATGTCATTCAAACACTTCAAGATGACACTCTCCTGACTAGAGCTTCTGGTAGACCTATTCAAAGTTTGTGCTTTAAATATTCACAATGAGGAGCCTGCATTATATTTTATATCCATAGTAAGAATCTGCAACATTTATTTTGTTTATGCAATTTTGAAAAAGTCACTTGAACTAATACAGATGATAAGAAAATTTGGGTTGAATGTATACTAGGAATTAATCTACATTGTAAATAGGAATTCCTGATTAAAATTTTTACTACTTCCAATGTCAAAGACTACTTGTGTGTTATTGGTACAAATATAATTGAGGTTCAAGTTTCTGACTCCTCCTACAGATAAATGTTAAACATTTTGCTACTTTTGGGTTAATATGTCCCAAACAAACTTTTAAAATCATTCCCTTTAGTCCTACGTTCTAAATGTTTTGTTCAAAATTACGGCAATGATAAGTGGTAATTTACACAATATTTTGATCAGTATGGAAATAATTTGGTCATGAAAGGGTTGTTAATAAATAAGGAGTCTTTTATTTGTTGAAATAATGAATGTTCTTCCCTCAGATTGATGCTGATGGTGATGGACTGATTTTGAAGTCAGAGCTCCGGCAATATTTACTGAAGCGGCCATTGAGTGAAGTTCCCCTTTCACCTGGACTGGTTGACAATCTCCTTGATCGTGTTGACTACAATAATGATGGATATATCAATCTACAGGAGTTCTATGCCCTTGTAAGTCATCAGGAAAATAAATTAGATATATGCTAAGGATTCCTGTTGATTCAGCCTAATGAAAATTTAATTAATTTTTCATTATGATCATTACTCTGTATGATGTACTTATAGAGATGTGCATAGATGTAAATCAGTATGAGCCCTGTATTTATGTGTATTGAACTTTGCATCATTATTTTCCAAGGAAAAATTTCATGCATTTACTTCTACATACATATTGTTGAAGAATTTCACTGTGTTGCTCACTCAGTCTGGTCATTAGCTCAATTCAGTGAAATATTCTTTGCATTGGAATATTTTAATGTTGAGCTAGTTTAACATTACAAGGTTTTTTCATCTCTTGTTATGATAATAACTTACTAATAAATGAATGTCAAAATAAAACAATGTACAGAATATGTTGCATCTGGAACTTGAAATCAATTTGTCTAAAATGATTTTTGTTTAGAAAGGCTTACAGAAGTTTCTTTTCTCAAGTTTTATTATTCAAAAACTCTTTAATTTTTTTATAGAATTTTCAATGTTTTTATAAATTATCCAATTTATCATTGGCTCCATCTTGAATTGATAATTAGTGCTGTGGTGTATTAATTTTTTGTGATTTATTTGAACACTTATCAAATGTTTAAATAATTTTTTATGCCAAAAATTTCTTGAAAACTGTGATTGTGCTGTGATTTTTTGTTGTTGATGAATATGTAGCAGGCAGTGAATGGGATTTCAGGTCGCAAGTACTGCTGGTATACAAATGCAATTTTTGGATCATTGAGTAATTGTGTAAGATTTATTCAGAAAACTGTTGGCATTCAAAAAATTGTAGCCTCTGGATTGACTGGAAAGTAGATCTATTATGCATGTACATCACTTATTCCAACATTGTTTCAATTTGAAAATGAAGTATAGCTATCTGCATATTCCATGTATTATCTTTGATTGTGAAACTATTGTATCCCTCTTCCTCCTTAGTGTGAAGTATGCGTAGCATACTTTTTATCTTGAGCATCTTGCATGCCTATTGCACCATGCTTCTTATGCTTCAAAATTATTGCAGTCATTGCAGTGAGAAGCTGCAGGAAATATTTCTGAAAGACATTTCAGTGATTTTTGAGAACTGAATACCAAATCCTACATTGGTCTGTGTGTTAATTTCCTGGTCAATTGTTTGTTTTCAAAAAGTAAGTTGAATTATATTGGACAAATTAAAACTTTCTCTTCAATGAGATGTAATCTAGTGTTGAACAGGAAAATATTAACTTCAGGCAATGAAATGTGTTTTCTTGAATTATTGCACTTTTTGTAGCATTTCTTCCTGTCAGAATGTGCACTTTTATTCACTACATACTGTGTATCCACTGAACTATCACCTGTTGCATACAGATATTGCAACTTGAGCATCATAGACCTCAGTTAATGTTTTAGTTAATTTTTTTTCTTTTTTTAGGGTTACCAGCATATTTAGGTATATTTGTTTCTAAATTTGTCTTCTCATTCTGATTTTTTGTTGAAATTTTAAGTACACTCCAAATGTTTGACACTTGATTGGCATACTTAAAATTGAAAATCTACATTTAAAAGTAGTGACATGATGTTCAAGTTCCTGACTCAAAACATATGTTCCAGATGTCATGGTTTTGTAAGACTAGGTTTGTTTTTGGTTGTTATTTGACTTCAGATTTGTTTATAGAGCTATAATATATGAAGGAAGTGAAACCTGAATGCTCATAACTTTCACATCTGAATGCTATCTCACATTATTGCTTATTTTGCCCATCTATGTACTTGATGTGCTTAAATATTAATGTAAACACTGATAACAAGGAAATATATTTCATTATTTGCCACTACTGCTTTATAGTGTTGCAGCCATTTGTGCTTTGAGTTGTTTGATTTTCTTGATTTGAGACACAGTCACCTAAGCATTCCAATTGCCTTGCACCACCATAGCAATAACATCTAGTAACAGTTCATGACCTCCCTGGAAATAACTTCATGGTGTCTTGATTTGAGCATCTGTCAGCCTTTTAGCTGAAGATGTTGACTATATCTGTTTTGGAGAATATTTTTTGCTTGCTACATCCTGGTTAATTTCAACCATCAAAAAAGAAACAGTTTTTTGGTAGTAAACATTTGTAATGAAGAACTTTATTGACCTTAAATCTCACATATATAGGGTAAATATGTCCCATACATTTTAAACAGACAATTATGACCAAATATCCCTGTAAAATGCATGAAATATTCACAATCATGTTAAAATGACTGGTTTAGATATTGCCTGATGCACAACAAATGATCTGATTGATGCAAAGATGGTTTGTTGTAAGATAAATTTGATTAGTGTTTCATAAGATGGAATACGGTTGTGTCAGGCTGAAGCTTCTTAAATGTAAGTATGTATGTACTAATGTGTAGCTGTATGATATTAATATTTCACTCAATTATATAGAATTGTTAATGTACATTCATACTGGTGATTAACACTTGAGATTCAGAAACTAATAAAGAGAAGGAAAAGATACAGAAATGCAAATTTAATTTTTCATTGTTCCATCTCTGACATTTCTGGTTTTTGTCTCTTCATATGCATTCCATCTTGCTTATTGTGAAATTATTTTTGTGGCTTACTCAGGGAGAGTCTGCACAGATTGACAAGGTGAGCTGACTGTCTCCTTGCATTTTTCTGTCCCTATTGTTATTGTCATTTTATTAGTTATTGGGTTGATGGTATACAAGTTCTGGGTTATAGACAGCACGAAACACAGGTCTCCTATGTAGCAATGCTCAGGTTATCTAATGTTTTTTTTACTGAGGCAGAATCAATGTCTGGGAGGCTCCTTTTGCAGCACTCATTTGCCAACATCAAAACTTTCATTAAATTAGGCCACTAAAGTCAGTGGTCTTGGTTTGTTTGTTCTGTCAACTTGTGTTTAGTAAATATTTGAGGTTGTGTGTTTGGAACTTTATTCATAGCATTTTATTATTTCTAGTCCTCAAGTAGAAGTTACTTGGTGCCCTTATTTTGAAGACTGTTGGCTGTTTCTCTGAAGTCTTATTTAATTCATTATTGCTGTTATTATTATTAGGTTGTTATTATTATTAGGTTGTTATTATTATTGATTTGCTGTTTCTCTGAAGTCTTATTTAATTCATTATTTTTGATGAAGATAATTTATGGGTTTGTTGAATCTTTATTAGATGTTTACATTATGCTTGCAACTCGTTCTTACAAATCATGGATCCATGTCTATTTAATAAGTATCTAACTCAAAACAAAATAAATCAACTAGTTTCTGCTAGTTTTTTTAATATTTTTTGCATAATTACTGTGTATGGTAATGAATTTTTATCATATTATAGTAAAATTGTCATGTTTTGTCATTTTCAAGAGTAAAAATACAGTAACACCTCTACATACGAATTTAATTTGTTCCGGGACCTACGTCGTATGTTAAATTATTCATATGTTGCATCAATTCTTCCCATAGGAATACATGTAAAACCATTTAATTCGTTCGCCAGCCCAAAAACTTAACTTTGCATTGTAAAATATTAGACATATAAAAAGAAATATATTATAACTCGCACTAGCCTTCTTGGGACCCATGATAATGGAATAATGAAAAAGAATGATAAAAAATAACACTAATTGTCTCAGAGAAGTAAAAGCCGATCACCAGAGATGTTTATGAAGCGAAGTGGAACTGTGAACTGAACTCTCCAACCCGTCGTGAGTGCTGCCTCATAGCGGGCTAACCACGAAACTTCGACGTTGTATGTTGGATTTTCCATCGGGTGTAGAGTCGATAATTTGATCGAATTTCACGTCGTATGTTGGAAAATTCGTATGTAGAGGTGTTACTGTATCTCAAACTGTGTGATTGTGATCGTTTCTGTATGTTGCCTAGAATATTAAAATACAATTCAGTTTAGTATGTTAGGATTAGCACTTTGATGTAAAATGTTTCAAAGACCACCACAGTTCTATCATCAATGCAAAACACTGCAAAAAACGAAATAAATTTTTGTAGGAGCAATTACTCATGTACGTGGGAGCAGGATTTTTACCAATCTATTTTCCATGATAAATACACAATCAGGTTTTCCAAAAAATATTGAGGAGAAGCTTTTTAAGATCACAGTTATTGTTCTGGCTTACAAAGCAAAGTGCGAGGGTGTCAAAAAATGCAGCTTAGTTGACAGGAGTTTACAAAGTTTAGGAAGGGACTACTTCCTTCAGTGTATTTTGAAGTCAGTGCTCCGTTGGGTATAGATAGGACTTTGATCCAAGTCCTGTCTATATATCCTATCCTATATCGATGCCAAGTCCTATCTGTATGTGGGAGCATCCATGCTCTCTCAATGGAAGTGTACTAATGAGTTTTATAGTCAGTCTCATGGAATATGGTGTTCTTTAGAGGTAACCTGTGTTGTCTGCAATAGTTTTAGTAACATTAGCTACTAAAACAAGAATGGGGTGTTTTAGTTTGAAAATCAGGTAAGATGTATTTCCATTCTGCTCTCTTTTTAAGGGAGGGAACCATAGTGACATTTATGAAAACTGTAAAATTAGTCTGTTCTCTGCTCTTTGTTCATTTTTGTGTGTAGTTTTGAGTAAGTAAAGTGCCAATTTTGGAATGGGTCAGCCCTGTACAGTGTGTCTTGAAGCATTTAATCCATTATATATCGTGCTGGTACATTTCTTCTCAAAGCTTCCTGAAAATCATTAACTGGTAGTAGATTACTGCTGAACAATTTATTTACAATCTCATTTTTCTTAGCAGTTTACTAACAGAACATTGAGTTGAACAACTGCCTTTTATATATTATAGCTTGCCTCTTGATGTTAGCAGAGATTGAATTTTGGGTTTACAGCTCTTATAGAACTTGATTTTTGCTATGAAATGAAGTCTGCAGACATATTTGTCTCCCTATTTTGTGCATCAGGTGAAGGATGAGTGGGAGTTCCCAATGAAAAAAAAATTTAAAATTAGTTTGAAATCATCTTCATTCCCAATGAAAACCTGTGTTTTAAACTTTTACGCATACTTCACAATGAGTCTTTATTGTTCAGAAAAAAGTTTGTAGCCTTATTTTATTTGAGTTCATAAACACGTACAGAACTTAAGTATTGTACATATTTTTGGGCTTCTGCAATTATCATTTTTGCTTTGGTTTCATTCAAAGGAAGAGAGTTTAGGATCAACAGAGGCACTGAGGATTATGAAGGTAAAGTAATTCCTCAATTGTGTTTTAGAATTTATTTGCAAGAATTTGTACTTGTTTGCAGCAATGCACGAGTGTTTACATAAACTGACTGTTTTATTCCCCAAATTAAAAACATCTTCACTTGAGTGACTATTTAGCATGATATCATGTGCTCCACAGTACTTAGGCATTACCCATAACCATTTTTACTTACCGCATTTAGCTGAGGAATTTTAGGCTTCACAATGTTAGTTGATTTTTTTACCTGGGATTTAGTCTTTATTTAGAGTTTATTTAGTTACTTCATATGCACTCCAATTTTTATTCAGAATAATCAAGCATTAGTATTTGTAATTTTTTACTGATTTATAAGGTGGTTTGCTGTGTTGCAGGTGAATGTGCCGGATGACCCCAGAACTCGGTCAGCCGTGCGAGCTGCTCTGGTGAAGGCTGGGTTGTCCATGACGCCACGCTCTCAGAAGGCAAATGCAGATCGCATCTACTTGGAGGAGTACACGTGCTGCCCTCCACCCATCACCATCCCTGCCTTCTGTATTGCTCAGGTGACATCTCATGCTATGCCTTATTAAGTCAGTAATAATGTACTAACTGTGCACATTTCCCTCTGCTCATTTGTTCGTAAGGTGCTGCTTCACTTATGTCTTTAGAAGTACAGTTACCGAGTCATAGAACACTTTATACTGAGTTTGTAGAGGATGTACGCGTACAGCTAAAGATGAAGTGATGGTCGTTCTCTTGTGAGCTCAGCTGCTGTGGCCAGCATTTTCGTGCCTGCATTTTAGAGGTCGCGGATGTGTTGAGTATTTCAAGTAGAACCTGACGTCCGTATTTCATCAGTGCACTTTTATTCTACTGGAATTTTAACCCGTTTAATACTGCATTCTTCAAATGTTTCCTGCAAGTATTGAGTTGCTGATGAATTTGACTGTTATTGTACAGTTTCTCCAGTATATAAACACCACCTCTTCTATGAAACACGAACGGACGTCGATCTTACTGTAGGTGTCTATAATATTAGCATTCATCTAATGGAATTGATTTTCAACTATAATAAGCAGCTCTGTGTACAGGAATTATACCCTCACCTCCTTAATTTGTTTAGTCCGCGTTTATTGTAATACCAGTATGATAAGGAGGACATTGATATCAACAAATCTTGATATATTGTTACATATTCACGCACAGAAACATTGAGGATGTAGTACTTTGCTAGGCACAGTGCTAATAAAAAATTTATTGGAGTTGTTACGAACAATTTTGTGGAAACGACTAGCGGCGATAGAATACATTTATTTCTCAAGAAAAGGGTATAATACAAGTGTCTTTTCTCTTTTGAAAACAAAAATTAGCTACAAGTCAAAATATACAGTTAAGGGGCTAATAAGTTGGTTCATCTGTCCCTCACTATATTTATGTTTAGGCATGTGTACTCTGAAACGGTGTATTTTCACTAAACTCTTCCATCATCCACCTTCGTCCTTCATCCACCCTCGTCCTTCATCCACCTTCGTCCTCTATCCACCTTCTTCCCCTGTCTGACACCCGCATCAGTGATGCTCTACTACGAACATCAAAAGTAAGTTTATGATTACTTAAAATTATATTTACTTGAGATTATGGCGATGTTTGTGCAGATATGCGTATACGTGTACTACGCCTTGGAGCTTGGAGGTGTGGGCCCATACAGCCGCGTGCCCTTCAATTCAACGCTCATCTACGACCCGAAACGGAGGGCGGAAGCTTGGCGCTTCGTGTCTTACATGTTTTTGCATGCTGGGTGAGCGCAGCTTGCTTGTTGTGCACGTATATTTGATTTAATAGCCTGAATTTGATGCAGTAAATTTGTATTTTGAACAAATTCTGGCCTTGCCATGGCAACAGGAGCTCGTGAGTTTCAGATTCTTTATTATTTCTGCAAGTTTTGGGTGCTAGAATCCTGCTGCCGCTGCTGACACTCTGAAGCAGTTTTTCATATTCCTTTCTATGTAATATTAAAATTTCAGTAGCTAATTAGTAATCTCCTTCATAGAACTCTTGGAAGACTAACATATAGTCTGTTCTGACAAGCCTGCCGGCATGACCCTGCGTTCCATTACTGTCTCCTTAGTATTGGTTGTGATAAACCATTGTGGGTTCAGTATTAGGATTATTTTTTATTATTTTAGCATTTAGTATTGAGAGTAGATCATCACCTGGACTTCCTTCGCAGTTGTGTCATGAATTCTAGCATTTGTACTAGCTACACTCTTGATATGCTTTTTATTTAACAAACAAAGTTAAACATTGTGTTGGTCAATGAGGTATTCCAATTAGAGTAATTATTTAAGATCATGCCGTATTGAATGCAAAATACTTTTTTCTACTTCAACGAGAGTGAATGAAGCTGACTTTATATTTTATTACTTTTATATATTTTTATTAGTTTTGATGTTTGTTGTTGTTTTAGTTTCTTCGAAGGTTAGCAAGCCTTGCTTGCATTCTTTCTTTCTCTTTCAATTGCATTAGAGAATTTTTGACACATTTCACGTGGATCTTACTTTGCTTGTTTCATTTTTACATACTGAGTTTTTCGGAATTCTTCAAGGTGTGTATACGTTCTCTAGTGCAGTGGTTCCCAATCTTTTTCTTATGGCAACCCATTTTGAAACAAATAACCGATTCACGACCCTCATTCCTTCAAATAACTATATGTGATCCTTTGTACTTCGAAAACCCATTTATTATGGAACGCTATTCCGTAAAACACAAACACAAAAATATTTGTATTAGGTGAATTCATAAACAATTGAAAGTGTGGTCGCGACTCACGGGTTGGGAATCACTGCTCTAGTGGCAGCTACAGGAGACTGTGTCAACGGAACCTTTGTCATTAACGCACGTGTTGTGTTTTAGTCTTGTGTGTATATATACAAAACTTCATTTCACGTTTTGTCTCGATCCTAGAGGATGGTTTGACTTTTAGTGAAAGATAAGTGTAGAACACAATTTTGAATTGTATGTGTCTCGATGTAAGTGGAGTGGAAGAGGAGGAATTGGGTCATTCGGTGGTTGAAGAGAATGAGTTGGGAGCTTTGAGACGATTATTGAATAGAATAGAATAGAATGAGGCTATAGGAACGAACCTTCTGGCCCATTCTTGGGTTGGATAATTACTTTGATAATTATTCGGTTGTTTTACCCAAGTCCCATGCCGTATTTCTAGCCGCGTCAACCATGTCGGCAGCGGGATTCGAACCCGGGTCTTCCCGCTCGAAAGCAGATTCGCTCACCAGTCGACCAAGCTGGTGATCAAGTATGTAGTAGTATGCAAAGGAAACTTCAGAAAGAACGATCATGCAACACCTCTCATGAAAAAGCTTAATTTGATCCCGATTGAAATAAGACTACTCATTCACAAGGTCAAATATGTATTCTCCTCTATATCGCCCTCAAAGTTCTGCTAATTTCGTTAAATTCCATTCACCCACTAACATGGGTGTGAAACCTAATCAACGACACGATGTTAACATCAGTTTCCGCTTGTCCGATGCTGGACAGACAAAGGGCTTTCAATTTCAGGTGCATTGCTTTGGAATAAACTGCCCACGCATATGAAAAAAAAACAATCAATTAAGAATTTCAAAAAAAACATGACATCATTTTCGCACATCAAAGTAGTAAACAAATACAGAAAACTTAGCTCCTACGCATGAATAAACAAAATAAACTTTGTAACGAAACATGCTACATATAAGTATCTACCATGCGTTTGTGTCACACAACTTAAGTATAAACTGAAGTACAGTTTACAATATTCAAACGAAATAAACGTAAATATCAAACTCGTGCTATAATTCCTCAGCTCTGGAGTCAAATCGACTAATTTAATTTTATCAAAAACCAGGATGTTCTTTACTTTTTTCCTGTTATATGTCAGGCTTATAAATTGGTTATTATATCGGACAAAGAATTATTGCAATGTATGGAGCCAAATACGAGTGGGAATTTAGATTGTATGAGAGTGGGATAATTGCTTATGTTTTATAGGGAAGGGAAACGTAAGGATTGAGAAGATCGTTACCTCCTGAAGAAGAGATAGGGAGCAGTATGGTTGACATGTCATGCTTGGTGCAAACAACGAGTGAACTGAAAGAGTCGTCTGCCAGAGAATGCTTTTAACTGCTTGGACAGTTGGAGTTAGCATAATGTTAAAAAATTATGCAAAGAAAGAAGAAGAAAATGTAAGTTATGGACGTGCTGAAGTTAGAATGAGTACGTGAATAGAGCTTAGTTACAAGTTTAACTGTAGAGGTTATAAGAATGTGGGCCATAGACCATTTATAACTAAAATGTAAGTGAACAACTAAATCTTTGTTACTGTCACAATGAGAGTCTGACTTCGCGTCTTATTTTGTTGAGTCACTGTGAGGATTAGGTGCACTCTACACTTCATGTAGTAGAGGATAACATGCAAAAACTAGTGAGCTCAGTAACTCATTTTCAACGGGAGGTCAAACAATCTTAAACCTGAACAAAGTGCTAGTGTTAGTGGGTCAATATTATGCTTCCACCCACTGACGGCCTACATGCAAAAATAGAAAAAATTCAAAGAAAATTGAATATTATTAGCTTTGAAGCACCTAGCAAATGTGTTGGAATATTTTTTCGTAATGAGAAAATTTAAAATAAATTTGCTTGTCTTCAGATACGTTCACCTGCTGAGCAACTGCGTGATGGCGTTCATTGTGGGTCTGCCTCTGGAGATAGTACACAAGTGGTGGCGGCTGCTGCTCCTTTACCTGGCGGGTGTCGTGGGGGGCTCTCTCGCTGCCTCCATCATCGACCCCAAGGTGGTTCGGGTGGTTGGGTAGTTATGCGTCATCTTCCATTGGGAAACCGTGACACAACCGTTCAGAATAGTGGCATGATAATTTGTTTCTATGATTAAGGGTACATTGATTAAGTAAGACCGTTAATTGCGTCGTAGGTACCTTTGGTGTACGTAGGCCTTTAACTAGATCTTTGGTTTGTGTGTGTTATTTTTACTGTGCTTTACATGCTTCAAAAAGTTTACTCTGAACTTGCTGCAATAACTGGGCTGCAGATAGACTACTTTGTGCCAGGAAACATGCGCTACGTGATCACAATGTCTCACACACCCGGTAATGTTGAAGCTCTTGTAATGTGTTTGTGTTGTTGTCTGTATTTTGATGCTGGATTCGTTATTTTAATTGTATTGCATACTAACTAAAAGCTGCGGACTGAACGAACCACTGAGTAAATTCAGCATCTTTTTTGTTTTCGGTGCTTGATTTAGTTATGAGTTGTGTGTGTGTGTGTGCAGGCCTTCCTGGTGGGTGCGAGTGGAGGCGTGTATGCCCTCATTGCTGCTCATCTTGCCAATATCATCCTCAACTGGAGTGAGATGCCCTTCAACTGGGTGCGCATGTTCGCCCTACTCTTCGTCGTGGTCACTGACCTGGTCGTCTTCTTCTACAACACCTATTACGAAAAATCACCTTCCAAGGTCCGTGGTGGGGTTTGACTTGAAGGAGGCGTTCTGCTTCACTACCTTTCTGACAACCATCGTTTTCTGGACAGACATGTTATTCTCTTTTGGCCTATGAATAGAGGGGTTGAAAGTGGCTCTGTGTTCACAGAAGCTTTTTTATCGTGCCAATGAGAATATGTAATGGGGGCATTAACTACAATAGAGAGAACTACCAATACATTGTTATATGAGGATGATAATGATAGACCTGGATACTATCTCTCAGGTCAGCAGTTGGCCGTATGTGTGTGAGTTTTCACACAACCCAGAGTCAATAATCTATCTAACTCTAGAGTTGGAGTATTACCTCAATTTACTGGCCCCTCTTGAAATATAGTGTTTATAGGCAGAAATCCTACTTTTATTTCGCTGCAATGCTCGGCAGCTCTCTTTGGTTTATCCTTGCTACATCACAGTACTACCCTTAATGTACACCTACACTTTACGGCATGGAAGATGTTTACAAAATGTCCGTGCATTAAACTCGTTTATTTTGCTGTGCAGATTAGCTACGCGGCGCATCTGGCGGGTTTCATATCAGGGCTATTGGTAGGAATGATGGTGCTGCGCAACCTCCGCAAGCTGCTCTGGGAAACCATTCTTAAGTGGGTCGGCTTTCTGATTTACATTTGCCTCATCGCCGCTGCCATCATCGTCCACATCTTTTTCTATGAAGAATTCTCGATGTACCCTCCTTTCGAATACAAAGACCAGTGAAGATAGAAAGATGAGCGTTTTCCATGGATACCCGTTGGTGGTAGGGCGTGAGTGAAGGTGCACTATTGAAAGCAGTGTTAGTTTCTGGAAGCAGTTAGAGCTCCAGGAAGGGATGGAGAACTTTTGCTACTGGAGGAGGTTATAATCTCATTGAGGCGAGACTTGAGGAACATGCCGCTTATGAATAGGCGAAATTTCAGGTTGTCTGTGCTTAAAAATCTCCTTTGGACCACAGAGGATATTTTAATCAATCAGGAAGAATTTGAGGTTCGGGGACCTATAAACTTCACGAGGTAATAGAAAGTCGTTGATTAAAAATCGGGTTTAATGGATTGGGGCAGCTACGAGAACTATAACCTTACGAAAGCATAGGTGATTTGAAACGAAATACTGACCCTCTCAATAATGGATATTTGTAACAACATGGTCTTTGTTCACACTCGGCACGCTGAGTCTAACTAGGAATAAGATCTTGATAACACTGTGTCATTTCAAGAACTAGAAATGTAGGTTAATCATTCCCATGCAATGAGGTGAATTGACTTCAATTGTCCCTCAAGAGTTCATTCCTCTGAATCATGGACGCCAGTACGGAGACAGGCTGGAGGAAGGCTGAATGGTTTTTCTTGTCAAAATTATGTAAAAACACCAGTGTGATTCTCGGGG
>VCRD01003479.1:23089-40976 GCA_006783055.1 Trinorchestia longiramus
GGGGGGAGGAAATGCTACGGGATCTTTTTTCATCTTTTCCTTCCACTGTTGCCCCAAGTGTATAAATTTATTTCTTCAGTTAGTTGTAGCTCAAGTATAGACCATCTTTAGACTTATTTCTATGATAACCTATAGCCATGCACGGTCAAGGAGCCTGACGGTCAGTTGGCAGCTAGTGCTCGTTGGATTTAGAATTTTTTTTATGATTCACAATGACTGAGGATTTAGTAAACAGCCCTGAATCTGTTACCAATTCAGGGTGTAGAACACGCGTGGTTAGTTGCTAGTACAAGATTTTTCCACACATTCGTATTGTTCAATGTACGATCATCTTTCATGTGATTTCGAATCGTTTCGCCATAACTGGCCACTTTGTAGTTGGCTTCCATTTTTTGCCACTAACATGAAAAAATTTACTGCATTATGTTCTACATGTATGTTTTGTGTTACTAATAGATTCCTAGTGACGAAAATGAGGTACGAAATACGACAAAATTCGAAATAATCGCATACGGAACTGGAGTTTTGAACTTGCAAATTGAGGCTCCCCTTATCAGGTGCAGCTTTTCTGTCGCCGAGGCTCTGGAGTGGTGGCTTCTTTGTACACTTATTCTCGAATAATAATAATGTTCACTGAATTTCATTATAGCATTGCATCTCCGCCTTTAGAAGCTCCCTAACATGAGGGCTCTTGAACGGCTTGATGCTCTACGGACACGACTACTCAAAGTCCTCGCATTTGCACTATTTTCCGCAACCTCCAGATGTGCCTGCGTGTAGTTAACACTTCCAACGAGCTTTTGGATGAGTATCAAATCCTCATTTTTCTCATTGTAATTTTTCTCTGTAATTTAGTACGGTATGTGTTCTGTTTCTCAGGTTTTTGAGACTTTCTCTGCCACATATTGGTTACTCATTGACTTTGTTGAATGTTTGTGAATTACGTTTAATTGTAGAGATTTCACATTGCTTTGAAGCTCATAGGATAAACTTACTCTTTTGAATTGATGTGCCTTACATATTATTAAGGATTTTATGCCAGGAATTCTCTACCAGTTTGATGCAAAGGTGCATTTTTTGGGTCTAAGATCCGCATAAAAAATGACCTTTTAATCACCATCTCCTGACTGTGTCTCTGTGACCAGACGTAGACAGTCTTCGCCATTTTCTGATGTTGGTTTTCACTCTCTGAACAGGCCCTTGCAGGATCCTCCATAGTGAATGTCCCTGTGGTTCATGGACGACTGTCTTGTTTTTGGGGGTGATGTGAGGCTGAATCTTGTTTCTTCATTCCTGCAATCTTGTGAGTCTCATCATAAACGATGCAAGATTGATCACTGGTCTATGAACCAGCAGTTTTCAATGAATCATCGGTTCTCATTCAGGGTTTAGTTTCCTATAAACTTCCCAGTTGGATGCTTCTGATAGTTCATCGTCCTGCGTGACCAGTTTTTGGTGCCCTGTAATGGTCATGTATGTTTGTTATGTCTTGTGAGTTGTTAGTGATCTGACGCGTTGTAAGGAACTTTCTTTTTTCAAATGAACTTCCTTTGAAAAAAGGAAGTTATGTTGCCGCATTCTGTAGAAACCAAGAACACGAGGAGAGCAAAAGGAGTTGCGTGTTTATGGGCAGACCTTTCAGTTTTCTAAGACTTAGATCCATTTCAACTTACACAGGTGCCGAAGTTTCATTCTTTAAATAAATATTGCTACTCACTCCTTTCTACTATGCTCTCAATATTTCGTACTTCATAGTCTTAAGTTCTTGTCATAATTATTACTATTCACACACGTCCTCCCTAATTTTTGAAGGCTATTTCTTTCGTTTCTATAATTTGTACTGAATTAGATTAATAGGAAAAAGTTTATTGGTTGCTCAAATGTTTGTGTTCCGTTATCCACTTTTTCCTCTGGCAGACTTTACCAGAACTAAGAAATTTTCCATGAATCTCTTATTTCTCAGACATACTTTTCTGTGTTCTCTTGGTAATTATTAAATGGTATTCTAAGCATTACGTTAAAACTCAGTTTTGATTCGTCTGTTTGTAATTGTTAGCCTTAAGTTGTTTCAGGCCTATCTTTCAAGTAGCAACTATTTATAAGATCATTGGTTTGTTTGGAGTCTCATGCGTTGATCTGAAGAGCCAACAGGCTTGTTTAAGTATGTGTGTTGTGTTCCACCTTACGAGTTCGTTAGTTTGTCCCGAGTTTTCCTCTTACAATCACTGAGCCAGTATTGATTCACTTCTCTTTCATTTGTTTGTTCTAACTCAAGCTTGTTTTTTTCCTAACCATTCATTGACTGCATGCTTTGACATGGAGAAAGCTTTAGAAATACCTCTAACCTCATCCTTCAGCTTTAATTATTGGTTGTTTGAGCGTTGAATCTTTATGTTTAGCGAGGAGTAGTTGTTAATTTTAAGGGGCTTTAATATAGAAAATATTCATTTTCTTGCCTTCTGCCATTCGTTGGCTCGTGAGATCTGAGGTGATGGAGGTGACATCTCCAGAAATAAGTTATAGTAGCAGCATCATTTGTTATTATTTTCAGTAGGATTTTAATGAATTTCAATTTAAGTCAGGCTCTTAACGAAAATATTCATATTAATTATAATACTTTCAATATAATACCCGTAAATGAAGCGGTAAGCTGTTCATGAAAATGTTTGTTAGATTTCTCGTATCATCCAGAATGACGAATAATATTTAGTTGCACTCATTTTCACAAGGTGAATTAGGGTCGCTGAAATTTACAGATAGCATTAATAAGCTTTGACATTAAGTGCTTGTACCTGTTCATAGGACCAGCGAGTCATTGGTCAATAATTGTAATTTCAGACTTGGAATGCACAGTGAAAGATTCATTCGTGAATAGTTGGAATAAAATGCCCAACTAAAAGTTCCACAGGCAGTTGAGATAATATGCCGCGCTGTAAAATACTAATGGGACAATTAATCTCAAAATATTTCTAGACCTAGCATCTTACACAAGTAATTGAGATTTTAAAAAATGTTTTTCAGACATAAACTAAGTTCTAACACAGGAAAAGCTGAATTTCTATAAAAAATATTTGGTAGGGCAAGGGTTGAAACATTTGGCAGCATTTTTGAATGTGCAATGGCATCAAGTAATATTTGTATGTTTGCAGACACATTTAACTCAATTGAATGTTATTTTGTAGGATCATGCAATTAGTTCTTGCATGTATTTTCGTACATACCACCGCTCGTTCGCCCTTCCAAGTCTAGAGTAACTAGTTACTACTAGTAACTATTACTACTAGTCTAGTTTTCCAATATTCCAAATTTTTAGGAAAAATTCAATATTATAATTTCAACGATGCAGAATTCACCTTGTGGCCTTGTACCTCTTCGTCTGTTAATTATTGCTAGTATTGAAGTTAGTATTAATAATTTAGATACACAACTAAAGTTAAGAGTTTGCAGTGCAAGGTTCTACCATAATTATCCACTCCAGCAGATTCATTTGTTTTTGACATCTCAACGATTAACTTTCAATACTCGCGTTCACTTCAATAATTATGTACTCGTAATTGTGTTCTCTTGAGTACTCGAGTTCTGAACTCATTTGTGTGGAGTTTGTGTTGGGGCTTATGTTCAAGACTGGAAGCAGGAGTTCAACTACTCAACAAGCACAAACTTGATGAATAATTTCCTTGCAGGTCCTCTTTGTTTCTTGTGATGCTGCACCTTAAATTAGTCAAACTGGTATTGTTTCACGACACTACAAAATTAATAAAATTAAGACTTTTCTTGCTAAACGACGTTTGTGCCAAAGATGACATTCGAGTTTACTTTGAAGTTCATTATTTTATAGAAGCATCGTTGTGCACCAGATTTCCTATTCTTTAAATAAATTGTTCGGGTCCTTATTCAAATAACTACAGTAACTACTAAGGAAATCGCTGCCAGTTCCTGCTGACATAGAGATCCTGTGAACGCAGTGTTGCAAATGAGTGACATACCTGCCATATGTGTTATATCCACGCTTGTGATAAGAAATTATTTCTATGACCTGAAATATGCATTTAAAAAGTAATAAATTACTAGCTTCTCTAGAAAACACTCTTGTGAGTAATGTATAAGAGCGCACAAATACTGCACACTTAGATATTTATTCATTCCAGGTCATACACATAATTTTATATATATTCATTCCAGGTCGAGTGTGTGAAGTGTCTTGAGTTTCCAGAAATGTGATTGACGAACTAAGTTAGGTTGCTGTAAAATCGCTTAGTTCACTAAATAAATCAACTTTGAACTTAACTAAAATACCGAGTAAAAAATTAATTTATAGTGATGAACTAATTAAGATACTTAACGGTTCCAATAGTTTGCCATAAAAAGGGGAAATGTAATTGTGTTTTGGTGATGTCAATTGTATCTGAAATTTTGTATTTAAGCCGAGCTTACTTCTGGGCTTGAGAGTTGCTTGGTTCATTACTTCAAGTGTAACTTAAAATAATATCAAATGTCAGTTCTTCCTGCATTTGCATGGTTAGCAGCCACTAGTGTTCTACCCTCACTTTTAGAACAAATAAATTATGTTTCTAAGTTAATTCTGTTGTGTGCTTTCAAAGTTTTGTTTTTCACTGGTTATTTTCCGTTTTTAAACAACATTTTTGTTACGCTCTTAATCTTTAATTTTTTTTTAAATAATTTTTTCGTTACGTTGTTCAGTTGACTGTTAATAAGGAATTCAAATTTATGGAAGATTAGATGTTAGCATTCTTTGTATTTTTAATTGTCGACCACCAACACTTGTGTTCTCTAGCGAGTTGAATCATGCTCTAACGGTATATGTTAACAAACTCGCATATACAAATGCAGATTGTCTTAAAGCCTGGACTGCGTAGTTTTTGCTTGCTGATATGAAGATAATACTCTGAAATATACATGATATGTGGCCTTCCTGTAGTTCTGTACGATTTTCTACTTATTTACTGTCAGTTACTGTATGAATGCACGACAATACGTGATGTTTATTTTTCAGACAATAAAGGTTTTCGTATTTTTGAGAAGTTGGATAAAGAGACCGTTAGGTATTGCAATATGATTATAACTAAGTTCCATAACAAGTAGCTAGTTTCAATTTAGTGTTTTCCAAATCCTAGATACCGTTAGAATTAGAAATTTAGTACTTGATAAATAGTTTAATTTTTCATGAAAGGATTATGCTACAGTTTCCTGTTAATATTTTTTATTGATTTAGATATTTGTACTATCAAGCTATAAAGTCCTGCTATCCCAAATTGAATTATTAACAAATAAAAAAATTCAAACTAGTTGCTTGCGCTCAGGATAATCGTCGGTTTTGAGACCTTAATAGCCTCTTGAACGGCTGGTTGACATAAGGGCACAAACTGCAATCGGGTGTCTCGAGCCTTTACAAAACTATGTACTATTTCTCAATACAATTGTGATCATTGCAAGATAATTGTTCATCCTTTTTCAGGTTTTCGTTTATCAAGCGGTCTTTAGTCAAGTTAAATCATATACGTCGCCACTGGCCACTACTTCGAGGATGTCAAAAAGTACTCAATGTTGCGCAATAGCTTTAGTTCTAGCTAGGAAATTTTGGATACTTGCGCGTAAAATCCTGATAATCATGTTATACAGGACTCTGCAGCTTTGATTTACCCCTGTTACCCCATAGAGTGGTTCTGTTTTCCGCAGCCCAATACATTCCGGAAGAGAAGGGAAAGTGCTATTCCAGGCACCTATTCGAAGCAGCGTCAAATAACTAGTTGTGTCTGCCACTATTCGTACTATCTCTGCTACTCGCTCAGCATTCTCTCATCCATTTACCAATAGTCTTATTTCAAATTAAGGAAACAGCACTGATAATTGGTTCTGTATTTACAAAACAAGTTTTTTTAACAGTTGTTACACAAGCTCAAGTTCCAGAACCCCGACGATCATACTAAATGTTTTATCAAGTATCCCGCTAGCTCAACAGTAGCCATAGAAGCAAAATACATATTTTCAAGTGAAGGAGAGCAAGACACGACTTTCAAGACGCGCTGTCCATTCTGTTACAGCGGAGGGGTGGCAAAGTTGAGGTTCTTTATCGCAAAACAAAAATAAATATTAAACAAATTGAATAATTCTGTACTATCCTCCATATTGAAAGGGCGGTTATAGGTAAGTCAGAGCTACCACGCAACTGCTGCAGCACTCGCCATCTGTAGAGTACTTGTCAATTTATGAAAACGCAACAGAACAGTAATAAAGTCTTGGTGTTTCCCTCTTCTCAAATGGAAATTTACTCCCGTCGTCACATTAACCTCAAAAGAACCCGTGAATATAGTTATAGAATTAATAAATTTCTGAAACTTACACCACTAGAAATAACTTGCACAAAACCTACTCTAGGTTGTAATCCTGAACACATTTAGCAACACCACCCGGTAACGCAAAACCGTATCGAAATTAACTAGATCGTAGCACATGCCGCCCAAGCTACATGATTTAACTAATCGAGTAGACGAACAGCTTTGCAACGCACACTAATGCTGATTTAACTTATTTTACCTTGATGGATAGAAGACGTGAGGGGAGAGATTAATTTACGAAAAAGTCGATCACTGTATGCCATGACGCCTCAAAATTTGTATATTGTCAAGTTCATTTTACGATTTCTTAAGTTTTTAAATAAATTCTAACAACAACTTTTGAATACAAATTGACACGCCAGTTTCCTGATCAGCTTAGTTTAAATGTTTCAGTAAAACTGTCCATTTTGACTTTCTTCTGAGTTGATCTTTTGAACTTGAAATTTTCACTGCACTTCTGTTTTCTACGAAACTAAGTTTCAAGCACATGGCGTTTTCTCTGCGCATCCTTTCTCCATGCTCTAATTTTGGCTAAATTCGAGATTTATCTGCAAAAATATCTTTAACCTCACGTACGAAATTACTTACGCTTATCATTGGTGACCTCGAAAACGTTCTTTACATCCGCCAGTCGTGAGTTGATGAGCTGAATTTCATCATCAGGCAGCATCTCCAGCTCCTCAAGGATGTAGCTCACCCCTGATATTTGCAGACCAGGGATTTCGTCTTCCAGTGACAGACAAGCGAGGGGAAGGTACGGGATGAACAGGCCCTCCACGTTCAGGTGCTGCAGTTTCCTGCAACCAAATGTACACTTGAAATTCACAATAACTATATTTGCCTAGGAAAAATTAAGCTTCTCCCCCCCCCAAACCAGCAGCTAAACCTCGAGAGGGAAAGAGAAAAAAAGAAGCAGAGCTGAGAAGAATGTCCTCCTGTGGCTAATGTAAAAACAAAGCTGTTCTATAACATTTCTGTAGTAATGTATTATGAAACTTCTGTAATTAATGACAAAAGTACATATTAGCGTTTTGTCCCCATTCATACACTAGGGTAGAAGTCATTTCCCTCCCTGAATAATAGGAAGGTGACGCTCTACAAGATGTTCATATGCACTTGTTCCATGCGACCAAATTTAGTCACTAAATTCCTACATCACAAATCTTATATTGCGTGTTCTTGTTCCTCGAAAAAAAAAACTAATAATGAAAAAAAAACGAGTATTGTACAGTATTCCAGTACATTGGGTATCCAGAATTCAAAATCTTAAATACATGCACAGAAAATATAAAAATGTTTAAAAATTTGTACTTTTGATACGCAAATATCAATAAGAAAATTAATTTTTTTGGAATCCTAAATTTTAACATTGCAAATTTTCTCCTATCTTTCCCATAGTGCGTGACACCAAACACATATAAATACAAAACAGCTTTTATTATACAGGAGGTCCGCGAAAAATGCAAGCATCTGTATTAAAGATACTGATGTATACCTTGTCCTTAAAAATCTTGTTTAGGGGTTGATAATCAACTTCACTCTTTCCCCTTGACATCCAATGGGTAACCGTTATATGAGGGGACACCATTACACCTACCCTTGTGTATGAGGGTAGAATGCCAGGGTAGTAGGCTAAAAAATAAAGTAAAAATAAAATACGATGAAAGAACGCTTTCTTAAATTCGTTAAATTCAACTAATACTGCACTGCGTTCTAGAAATTAGAGTACAGTGCAAGTCTTTTTAACCGACACCCATGGAAACTTTGCTGCTACTGGTTAATAAAAAATGCCGTTATTTCAGACAATCCCTTAAAAATGTCTTAAAACCTTATCTAAACTCCTATTATATCACCCAAGTAACCACAAACAATTCATTGACACGCTGGACATGAAAGGAAAACAATATCAATTACAAGTGCCGGTTAAAAAGAATTCTACTGCACTAAGCTGCTGACTTGAGCCTGCAGAGGGCAGTGATGCCTCCCACAGAGATGTTGTTGCAGTGGCTGATGTTGAGGCTGGTGAGGGTGTGAGCGTGCTGGAGGCAGATACGGTCCAGAAAGAAGTTGTCCGCGTACTTGCAGCGGGAAATGTTCAGACTTTTCAAGTACTGACAACCTTCTGTTGGTGGGATGGTCAGCATGAAACAAGGGTTCATAACGCTGCTAGGCAATGTCAATGCAAGGTATACTGTAATTGCTCAAAGCAGCAATTATCAATATTATTTTAAGTTTCTGCTCAAAATGGTAATAGTCAATATTAATCCAAGATAAAGTTGTACAAAGCAGTACTGGGCAATACAGAGGACAGGAAAAACAGCCCAAATTGGCTAACGAATATTTCAATTTTACTTGAAGTCGAAATAATATGCACTCAATCTTATCAGAACTATTTACACAAAGAACATAATAAAACCTGTGATGAGCAGCCCCCACTTCCCTTCAAGACTATGCTGCAAGATCTGTACATATATCTTAAAATCAGTAATAATTCAATAACATTTATGCACTATTTCAATATTGCCGAAAATTTCAGCATGAAATAATTCACAGCAGTTGCCAGGAGCTGCATGTTATTCAGAGACTGAAACTTCAGGGTTCGTCTGTGTTTTGTGACCGTCATAGTACTGATAGTACTACTGCTTCCTCTGAGTGTCTCTAACCAGCTATTTCATGACATGAAAGGTGACAAAAAATTTAGAGCAAATATCACAAAATATTGTTTTCTATACAGGATTCAAATTATCTAGAAAAAACATGAGAACAATATTACCATCAAAACACCCAAACAAAAATTCTAAATCCAAGATCACGATACTCACTAAAATTTTCAAGTCCTTCGTACAATAGGTCTGTGCTAGACGCATCGATGTCCTCGACAAAGAGGTTGTCGACTTTTTCTCGGGGCAAATTGTACTCGTCGTTTTCATCCTTCTTGACCCACTCTGAGTGGCCGTGGAAGCGCACCCTGCCTCCTCTGAACACTATGAAGTGGGCGGCCGCTAGCTCTGGTCCTACCATACGCTCTCGTTCAACTCGATACCTGTACAAGGGTACAGGTATACTGTACAGGTAACTTATCGTACACACCTACTGTGTTCTTAATGCTACTCCTACGGTCATCACAGAAAATCGCATTATTACTATGAGGTACATATAAGTTATAACACCTCCGATTATTTTTCTCACAAAGTCATCTCACGAAATCTGAGAAAGTTGTGTCCCTTCTCGCCGTATCCTCCCTGCAGTTGAACATATTTTTCACAATGTGTACGTCATGATTCCGTGGCTGCTGTGAACGCTTCTTTAGGAGTCTAGTTTGACCACTGGAAAATCGTTGATGCAATAGCGGCACGGCTACCAAATGTGCAACTACAGTGTCTTTTATCGTTGGAGACAGCCAAAAGTTGCTAGGAGCCAGGGCAGATCAATTAGGAGCACGAAAAATCACTTCGAAGTTGTCACTAAAAAAACTGCAGTGAACATTGAGAGGCAACATGGCACGCGCGCAGCCTTGTGATCGTCAGTCAGCATTCGTGGAACCCACCTGGAGGAGACTTTTCGCATTTTCAGGTCTTCATGTAGGATTATGTGCACAGATCCCACGGAAATGCGAACTTTGGAGGCGATGTGTTCCACACTTCTACAGCGGTCCTCTGAAACAACTTTCTCCCCTTGCTCGATCATGTCGTCAGACCGGCTGATACGAGGCCGAGATTGTCTTAGTTTGCTGTCACATGACGTTCTGCCTTCTTTGAACGCACATTAGATACATCTATGACACCATCGCCACATATCTCACTCAACTGGTGATGAATTTTCATCGGTGTGACACCAGTCAAATGGAAAAAACAAATGATTACACGCTGTTCTTGTAATGAAAATGTCGCCATCAAAAACAGTCCTCATTCTCAACGCTGCCTCTGAGTAGTTCTGCATGTTGTAAAGTGCTGCTATCTCTGTCACGCATTCAGGAGCGCATGCGTATTTTGACACAAACTGGATGTTTCTGTCTCCAGTTCTAAGAAAACAAATCAGAGGTGTTATAACTTGAATGTACGTCGTAGAGGAGGATTTGAGAGCGTCGAGAGGTGGATAGATGTGCAGGAGAGCATCGACAGGTGACTAAAGTTCCCATCAAATTTATTAAACAAGGCGAAAGATGTAAATATAAGCATATGAAGATTAGTTCAAAATTATTAACACAATCCAAGCCATTGAAAATGTCGTTGCAAGTGCATTATTAAAGTATCTTACTAGAACAAGTTACACAAATAAGACAGCATACGGAACTAAATGTTCAGCCACAAGTATACCCATTTATGCATCTAAGCTGTGGCTCCTGTACCCTCTGAAAATATTTGTCAATTTCCTACTTGTTTTTATTCATACAGTGAAAAATACCTGAATTATTAGAATAAACATATTAATAATGAAAACGAAAATAGGCTATCAGTAAAGTAGAGCATTCAGCAGAATGTTGTCAGAAAAATACCATCATCAGCTTGAACAACATAAAGAGGAAACACGAGTCAATGTCGTCCGGAAAAATCCTACATTCTGATATGAACCAATCCTCGATAGAAACCACTCGACTTGCATCCATGTACTAGGAAGGTTTACTTCCCTCATTATTCATCCTAGACACAATAAGCAACATCACGCACTCCACATCAAGACCCAATATGCCGCATGATTTGCAAAGCAACTACTGCAAGAAGCAGACTTGGTTAACCTGTATCTTTCCCCAGCCACACAAACAATACTACAGAGAAAGTCTTTTCAACACCAGTGAAGGCCTCCATCATATCGTTAAAAGAATATAAATGCAGTAATTGTAGAATCAGTGCACTGTGCTTTACAGAAGGACTACACAGTGACATAAATGAGGTAGAAGATAGTCATACCTATATGACACATTGACGTAGTTTCAATTTACACTCGATGTAACTTTCTAAATGGTGATCTATACATATTTTAGTCTAATCTACAGATATTTACAAAAAAATTACCTTAATCCAGCAATATGAATAAATTTCAAAGACCAAAATCAAATAACTTTCACAATTCTTACATGATAGTGACTAGTTCCAACTAAAACAATAATAACTAGTTCTAACTAGCATAAAAATATGTACTTTAGGTTACTACTAGAACACTATGCAGACCAGACACACTTTGTTCAAGTCAAATCCAATGGCTGAAATGATACTATTTAATGCTTTATGGAGTAAAAAACTACAAAAGTTCTTCCCTATTATGTAACAAACTACACACTGTACTATAAATAAACTACATAATTAAGTCTTAAATAAGTTCTCATCACTGTATTTAAAATAAAAATCAGGTTAAATATATATATAAAATTGACAGCACACATTCAAAAAAATTATACTCACATTTGATCTTCAGTGTCACTCTCGAGCAGTTTTTCAGCACTAAATTCTTTTAGTGCTTCAACATCGACCTTCAATACTTTACGCATAAACTCGACATTGTCCAAGTTCAGCCCTTTACCACGCTTGAACAACTGGAGAATGTTAGGCTTCTCACCCGGAGGCAGGGAAGCACTGCAAATAAAAGATCATGAGTGCTTTTACCCTTAACTCAAACATCAGTGTAACTAAAATAAATTTAATAAATTACTAGAGACAACAACAACACTCTAAATATTGGGACTCGAAAATTCAATATTGCAATGGCTAGTTTTAATTCCACTTTAGTTCTAGTGTACATGATGCATATGTATGTAACCTCAGTCTTAAGCTAAGAACTGTGCAAAGAACCTTAGCTTTATGCACAGTTTTTATTTACTCTTGCTTTGGCTATTTAATTTATATTTAAATGTGTTTTTTATTTATACAGAGGAAATAATTGAAAGTCACAACCATTTTAGTCCATTTAGAAATTGGTTGCAATATTCCCCTGTTTTAAATTATGTTAATTTCTTGAACTTGGGAAAATTTCATTGTTTTGAAAGAATAGAGTATAGCGAGGCTATGAAGTGACCAATTTTACTCCTTAGGTGAAGTTAATGAACACAAATTTTCAATAATTATAAATCCATGCCACACTCACCATCCCTGAGTAATTGGTCTCTCATAACATATGGAGAAATAGCTGTCCAACCCATAGATAATTTTTTTTGAGAAAATTAACTCTGAGTATTTTATATATATTTATTTCAACTGACAGAAAAAATTATAGTTCTTAACCCTTTATGCTCTTAAAAAATATCTTTTAGGTGTGATAACACTTTACCGTCCATCTTGCAACTGAAGCACATTTGGAATTGTGTAAATATTACATGTTAAATACCAACACATGTCAAGGGTCTTACAAGCCACATTAGCTACTTGATATAGTGAAGAGGTTAAACTGTTATATAAGATTCTAAACTATACACTACATACTCAAATAAAAGAAGGAAGAGAAAGAGGTGCAAAATATAACATTACACTGTATTGATAGAAAAATCTAATTCACTACTTCACCATATCATTAAGTTCATAAAAAATAATATGTAAAAAATAACATTTAATTTCATCCATTAACAAATTTAATTCATATAAGGTTCTCAACAATACGAAAATGAGCAATGAGAAGATGAAAACAGAAACAAGATGCTTATACATGAGGTCCATTATATGATAAGCCTATTCTTCTCTACAAATAAGTGAAGGAAGGAAGGAAAAACTGATGTCTAACACCTAAACTCACAAAGCACTCCTGTAACAACATTGTTGGTGCCACTTTGAGAAGCCAGGGGTACCACTGAAGAATACTAATTTCCCTACATATTCAGAAAAGGAAATGAATTATTAGCACATTGCAGGCGAGTTCAGAAATCCTATTCATCCCCATACATGGAAAAAATTGTCACCTTAGCTAACAAATGTGATTGGTGACTCTTTAACCCTAATTTTTTATTTAGAATCCCAATACACACCAATTAAGAGTTATACTTGATCCTACCCACCTGGTAACTCCTTTCTCCTCTAGGACCCTACACACAAATCTCCTTTCACTGTTTTGTAGCATCATTTCTTCACCAAGCTCTATGTTTTATCTACTTCACTTGTAACCAGTTTGGCACCCTTAGAAGTGCAAATTTTTTCCTATATGATGGAGAAAAATCCTTTACATTCCAGCTTCCTACAAGAATGGTAGAAGATTTAGCACTCAAAGTACTCTAATAGATACATAGTTTTATTCTCTATATTCACAAAACCACCTATCAAGCAGAACTTACCCATTGTCTGCATCTGGAGCATATCGAAAGAATGTAACTCTCTTTCTTTCATAGAATTCATCCCTGGTTTCACATGTATGTACAGGATACTGGACTTCATCTTTAACCCATTTCTTTACAGTAGTAGCCTGCCATTTTTCTCTCTTATGGTTGGGACTGGACCTGGAAGATGAGTCTACTTCAGGCTCATTTAGCTTTGGGTAGCTGAGCTTGTTCTCAAATTCTTCTTCATAAAGGTCAGGTTTGGTAGCAGCAGCGGTTGCCTTGGTTGGTTGCTTAGTGGTGATGCAGCGTACCTGCCATAATAACTTCAGCCCACTGACTGGGTTATGGCTTTCTCTACCCAAGCAACCAATTCTAGAGAAGCCATACAAATGCATAATGACAATCTGAAAATATATCAAAGGCAAAAATTATATCATAATAAGCATAGATTTTATTTAAGAACTGTGGTTAACAGCATCCTTGCATTGAAGTTGCAATATTGAAGTTAGATTTGTAATGCTTGAAACAATAAAAAATAGAAAAAATACAGATCCTGTAAAATATTACATAAAACTATAAAAACTCTTATGAATAATTGATGTAGCTCATTACAAGACAGATTCACAGCTGAAAGCAACTTTGAATCAATGGCTGTAAGACAATAATTCAAGTCTCACATAAACTGACAGCTAATCTCAATGATAACAATTGAAATTAAATGCTTATTTCTGTATTGACATGCATAAAATTATTTTAAAGATACAGAGCATTACAGGCAGCCTTCCATTGGCTTAGGATAGCCCTGTCAAATTCTATGCTTAATAATAAATAATAATGAATTATTAATATCTTGTTAATTTCAGCATGGAATTACCTATAAAATACATTCATTTTGCAAAAAAGATTAATATTCATTTGTATACATAAACCATCTAGGACATTTTTTTATTGTTCATATTTAGCACATTCTAAGACCAGGTGTTCAATTATTTCCTCTACTCCTCACTTACACAGCATACAAAACCTGTTATTCTCCTCATACCACCTTCTTGTGTGCTTATTCACACTTAATGCCTTACATCTGACAGCAAACAAGAGTTGGCAGGCAAAACTTCCACCATAAAACATTTCTAACCATGGTAGATTCTTACTGGCAAACCAAATTAAACTGGTTTTTCCATTCATACTATGCTTCCATTTGTACAGACCATATTCTTTTATTAGTTTTTCAATTTCTTTTTTCCACTTATTGCAATCCCACTCCAGTCCTTTACCTCTATGATTTCTCAATAACCAATCATCCATAGTTCTTCCAATTCTAACACAAACAGTCTTCTGAATCTTCAGTTTTTTTGCATACCCCCAGCAAATTTTCTCCCAAAGACTTTCACTCAGATTCCATTTAAAGATTTGTTTAACCTACTTTTATTTTATATTCACTCAATTCTCACCTTATAATTCAACACAGCCTTTACTATTCTTTCAGAAAACAGACTTCATCCTAGATCCACTGTAATAGCTTCTACAGCCATCCATTTTGTGGTGCCTAATGCCAAACAACCTACCCTATTCTGCAGCACTTACAACCTTTCTAGGTCTCCTTCATTCCATGCCATAACATTCATGTGAAACATTATGCTAGGTATTGCAACATACTTCCAAATTTCTCTGACACATTAATACTTATTTGCTCTCTATATTTGGCCACACTGCTTAGCCTTCCCAGGTACATATATTCATCCCAGGTACTTATATTATTTACTAATACATTCCAGGTACTTACATTCCTTAGTTCTGCCTATCTAAACTTCTCCAATATTCTACTCTCTATCTCTGTCAGTCACATGACCATTTATAACTATGACTTTACTTTGATCTCCTCCAAATTTCACCTTGAAATCTCTACTGTATCCATCCACAATCTCTAACGTCATTTGCAGTTCCTGCTCTGATTCACTAACCACCCTATCTCGCATCTGAGTCTCTACTGCACCTACACATTCTAATCTTCCCTTCTCAAATTCTTCTGCCAGGTCATCAAACTTTCCTACCTTCCATCCACACACATTTATGCATCCAAACTTTACATTTTCAGCCTGCCAAGTACCTTATCCATCAAATTTCCTGCAGTGGTAACTATAACGTCGTTGTCTGCAGTAACGGATCACTGAACGGATGGCTGTTTATTTGCGTACTTTCACAGTTCTTCTTTGTCATGTTTATTTGGGGTTTCGAAAACTAGTCCATGTAGGATGTAGCCCCAGGACTGAAAGTAGGTTAATTTTTCTTTTGTTTACGATGTTTCCTCTCTTCCAACCTGCAAAAAGAGAGAAGTTCAAATATTTAGCGAAGGATAGCAATGGTTCTGCTATTCTATGTTTTATAAATCTTTCAATATAACCAATATTTCATATTCCCATTTTTATTCTCCTAGTTTTTGTGCATTATTTCAAGGTCTACTGTTAGTTGTTAAGGCATTCCCGACCCAGTTTTCCGCAAAGGTTGTTATATCAGTACTGAAGGTCCAGCCTGGATGGCGCAGCCTGTAGCTTCTTAAGGCCAAGAGGCAAAAATATCTTATATGACCAAAAGGGTCTTTACAAAACAACTCTTGAGGGCATATCTCTGAAGGAGTAAAATTAGGGTCTGTCAGAGACTAAGGAAACATCCCCTCTTACATGTGACAACTCTTTACAGTAACTTATATCAGAGCTGCCTAAGGGAGTGTTTTCCGTCTCTGTTCTAAAACACTACTTTATTATTGAAGAATTAGGATTAGTACAAACGGAGGTTAGTCACATTAGTCTACTTAGTCTTTATTTTAGTTTCTATAAATTGTAGCTACTCAAAATCAGTTTCGACGTAACGTATTTATGAGCCAGTCTAAATCAGGTTCTGGTTTTGCATTTTTGTTTACTCGTTTATTTGATTCTATATATTCTCTAATATGCGATTTTTTTCATGTATCGGAAAAGAGCCTTTACGATCCATTTTTGCACATTTTTAGGAAAGGAACCATCTTCTAAAATACATTGTAAGGAAGCAGGAACTTTTAGAAAGGTTAGAGTGTTAGTTAGATTGGTGCTTTTATCAGAATAGTTTAAACACAATAGAGCACATGTTCTATAGTTTCTAATCAACCACATGGGCAATTGGGATCATTGGTCTGTTTAACACGTAACAAGTGGGACCTAAACGTACAAGTGGGCCTAGCACGTAGTCTAGCCAAGGCAGTTTCTACACGACGGTTCCCATGGGAGGCCCAGGGCCAACTACCAGAACTGTCTCTAATTTGCACGAGGTGGCGCCCCTTCCCGGTTACCCTTACTTGCTGTAGCCATGTTGAGTCCTAATGTGTCCTAAATGCTTTACATGCAAGACTTACAGTTTCCTCCTTAGAGTAGGGCGTCAGTGTGCGGTATCGCAGTAAATGCGCCACTTTTGCAGCGCTGTCTGCAGCCTCATTACCCAACACACCTCTATGGCCTGGAATAAACTGTATCCTAATACAATGAAAGGAAGTAATGTTAATCAACTTGTTCTGTATATTGTGGATCAGACGAATGTAGTATTTAGGTTTTGTGTTGCAAATCAAATATATGGAGCTCAATGAATCTGTGAATATGACTTATTTATCAGAGGGGCCAGAATTCTCCGAGATCCAAGACAGGGCTTCATGTATTGCATGTAGTTCACATTCTGTTACCTGTTTATGTGAGCGAAGTTTCCAATATAGCCTGACTTCTTTTGAAGGGACCACAACTGCAGCTGAGCAGGAACATGTAGGCTCGGTAATTCGCAAACCATCTGTGAATATAGCTATGTTATCTGCAACCTTTGTATCCATTAGTTCATTATAAATTTAGATAACTGATTGGGAGGCTAATGAAGACACGGAAGAAGGTAAACATTTAGTCAGAATGCAATCATCCGTCCTGAACAAAGGAGAAAGTGTCGAGATTATTGGAGCTGCATTTGCAGAGGGAGCTGGGAGGCCAACTTTGGGAAAAATAGTTCTCACAGTTGTGATGAAGGTGGGCAATAGGGAAGAAGAACCAATTTAGGGGGGTATTTAACCTCTGAACCAACTTAGAAGTGGCTACATTGAGAGGCAGCTGGAGCAGTCTACAATAGTATCTGCATGCTATTTCTTCTCGGTGTAGACCCAAAGGTGGAATGTCGGCCTCTATTTGAAGGGAAGTGATAGGAGTAGTTTTACGGCACCCGGTTGCAATGCACAGGTATTGGTTCTGGATGCTACTTTCACAGTTGCACCTGCTACCGACACACATAA